>SJYA01003638.1:563086-580265 GCA_006410615.1 Neotragus moschatus | reverse complement strand
AACGTAGTTAATTATTAAGTAGTATCATTGATACTATCACCAAGATAGACCTCATACTGTCTTCACCCACTACCTATATGTACTTATCTCCCCTGGAGGGATACAAACCTATTTCCTAAAGAGCTTACAAACCAGAAACAATGAGAGAGAGAGAAGTTAAGGAAAGTGGATCTGATTTTTTAAAAATCAAATTTAGATTTTTTTGAAAAAGACTTTCTCTTTAATTCTTTTAAAACACTATGGTAGCCTCCATGATTCCTACATCCTTGTATTGCATGCCCTGTAAAATACATGAGGACAAGACCCGTGACTTGCTTCTAGTTACAGGTTATGGCAAAGATAAAGGGACATAATTAAAAGGGAAATTAGCCAGGGTGGGCCTGATTTAATCAGGTGAATGCTCTTTAAAATGGACTGGACCCAGAGTGGCTTGATGAAGTAAATGGCCATGTTGGAGAAACCCACAAGTCACGGAAATGTAGTTATTAGCCTCTGGGACCTAAGGGCAGCTTCTATAGTTGACAGGCAGCAGAAAGCCAGGACCCTCAGTGACACAGGTGCAGAAAATTAATTCCGGCAACAACTTGAAAGAGCTTGGAAGCAGATTCTTCCCCAGTCAGACCTCTAAATTAGAACACGGCCCATGACTGAAGTGTTGTGAAATCTTGAGCAGTATTCAGCTGCTCAGTCATGTCCGGCTCTTTGTGATCCCATGGATGGTAGCCTGCCAGGCTTCTCTGTCTATGAGACTTTCCAGGCCAGAATACTGAAGTGGGTTGCTATTTTCTTCTCCAGGGGATCTCCCCGACCCAGGGATCAAACCCATGTCTCCTGGCATCTTCTGCATTGCCAGGCAGTTTTTTTTTTTTTTTCCACTGAGCAAACCTGAGCAGAGTACCCAGCTAAACCAGACTCCTGGACCCACTGAAATTGTGAGATAATAATATGCCAGCAAATTTGGAAAACTCAGCAGTGGCCACGGGACTGGCAAAGGTCAGTTTTCATTCCAATCCCAAAGAAAGGCAATGCCAAAGAACACTCAACCTACCACCCAATTGCACTCATCTCACATACTNTAGGAAAAGGAGTACTTCAAGGCTGCATATTGTCACCCTGCTTATTTAACTTATATGCAGAGAACATCTTGAGAAATGCTGGGCTGGATGAACCACAAGCTGGGAAATGAAGCACAAGATCAAGATTGCTGGGAGAAATATCAATAACCTCAGATAGGCAGATGACACCACACTTATGGCAGAAAGTGAAAAACTAAAGAGCCTCTTGATGAAAGTGAAAAAGTTGGTTTAAAACTCAACATTCAGAAAACTAAGATCATGGCATCTGGTCCCATCACTTCATGGCAAATAGATGGGGAAGAAATGAAAACGGTGAGAGACTTTATTTTCTTGAGCTCCAAAATGACTGCAGATGGTGACTGCAGCCATGAAATTAAAAGACGCTTGCTCCTTGGAAGAAAAGCTATGAACATCCTAGACAGCATATTAAAAAGCAGAGACATTACTTTGCCAACAAAGATCTGTCTAGTCAAAGCTATAGTTTTTCCAGTCATTATGTATGATATGAGATTTGGACTATGAAGAAAGCTGAGCACCGAAGAATTGATGCTTTTGAACTGTCATGTTGGAGAAGACTCTTGAAAGTCCCTTGGACTGCAAGGAGATCCAACTAGTCCATCCTAAAGGACATCAGTCCTGAATACTCATTGGAAGGACTGCTGCTGAAACTCCAGTACTTTGGCCACCTGATGCGAAGAACTGACTCATTTGAAAAGATCCTGATGCTGGGAAAGATTGAAGGCAGGAGAAGGGGACGACAGAGGATGAGATGGTTGGATGGCATCACCGACTCGATGGATATGAGTTTGAGTAAACTCTGGAACTTTTTGATGGAGAGGGAGGCCTGGCATGCTGTATCCCATGTGGTCGCAAAGAGCTGAACACCACTGAGTGACTGAACTGAACTGCACTGAAGCATATGTTATTTCAAGCTGCTAAATTGTTGATAATTTGTTATACAGCATAGAAAACTAATACAGGTAATGTTTTATTTTGTTTGTCTCTCTCTACAGCAGATTGATGTTGCAGGCTGGAAGAAAATAAGATACTTAATTTGAACATGAAGGAAAGAATAGCTTTTTGGTATCTGTTAATGAATATAACTATGGAGATAGCAGTCCTTCAGGTTGGTCAGTAATTTCCTTGGGCTTAATTTAGAAGTTAAAAAGTTATCTCTGACAAAAGACTTTTCAATCTTTAACTAGTTTCTTTCCCTGAAATGCCCACTTTTACCTTTCTCTATGGTTGAATGCAATGGAGGAAGTGTTTCACATGCTACCATCCTAATGATAACATGTAATTGTCCAAATGCTTTCATATAAATAGTCTAATTTGAGTTTCATAACAATTTTATGTGATATGAACAGAAGAGTTGTGAGATTCTCAAATTCAGGGGCATAGTTGTGAACCCAGAGGTTATCTTTGGACTTGGAAACATCAAAGGCCCTTAGGAAGTGCTAAAATGAATGAAGATTACTTTTTCAGATAAATGAATTGTAGTTCAGACAGAATAAATGACTTGCTCAGCAAAGCCTATAGATAAATGTATGGGAATTAAAACTCAGACCATCTGCAACAGAGGCCAAGAGTTGTTTTCTAGAATAGTATTTTACCCCTGAAAAGGAAACACATTTAGCTGCTAACAATCATTAACCTTTTTGCTCAAATTTGCATCTCTCCCTAACAAAGAACCCTGAAGGAAGTGGGGTGGGAAAGGGAAGGAGAAATGAAAGGAATTATCATGGGTACAAGTGCTGTACAGCCTGTGGAACGCCTTGAATATCTGAGAAACACCAGGATCACAGAGGATGCCTCTAGGTAGAGCTGCCTTCTAACAAAGGGAAAATGAGTTGGTAAAAGAAATGTTAATGCTTTAAAGGAAAACTACCTATTTATTTTTCTAGCACAGCCTTTGAAAATGCAACTCAATAATTGTCTTTTTAAAAAATGAATTTCCAAAACCGTTGAGAAATAATTTTGCTTACTAATACTTTCTCTGTCTTATTCTGATGTAACCTCAAGCAATAGTTCATCACTAAAGTCCCTGTCTCTGTTTTAAAAACTATACCATTAGATGTTGAAGAAAATACCAACTGAAGCTGAATATCAGTAGCATCTTCACGCTGTCATGAATATGAAGCCATCTGTGTTCTGTCACCCAAGGGCTTCTCATTCTTGTTCAGCATAAATATATACTATATGCTTCGTTAATTTTTTTCCATGCACAAAAGCAGTAGTCACTGAAAACGAGCCAAGATTTCCTAAGCAGGATTTTAGTGGTGTTGATGCTTACCAGCCAAAGACCACCAGGAAAGATATCAGGGTTCACTACTTGCTGCACCAAAGAAGCTTGCACATCATGGTAAAATGTTAATAAGAGGCTATTAAGAGAAGCTTATTTTAGGATTTCAGCTTGTGGTGCTTTTGGCAAATTTTCAAGGGATCTTATCTGGATTGGGTGCTGTTAGAAATCAGAGGCAAATTTATGACTGGGTATAGTAATAATTTTTACACAGCACGTGTGAGAAATAAAGTAGGGCTGTAATTGGTAGAGATGCAGCATCCATCTTGTTATCGGGGAGGGGGCAGGTTCAGACGGTTTTATGGTTTTCACAGTGTTCTTGCTTTTGTCTGAGCACAGAAATTGTTATGGAGTGACCATGATTTTGCTGCACTCTTATGGACACAGTCCACTGTCACCATGGCTGACTTCAGGTGACGTTGGATTATGCGATTATTTTGCTCACATTCAGCAAGAGATCCCTACCAGATTACAACTATGAGGGATGCTTCATTCTTTCTCAGTCAACATTTAGGTTACTAATAGAGAACCTTTGCGATCCCATGGACTGTAGCCCACCAGGCTCCTCTGTCCATGGAATTCTCCAGGCAAGAATATTGGAGTGGCTTGCCATCACCTTCTCCAGGGGATCTTTCAGACCCAGGGATCGAACCCACGTCTCCCACATTGTGGGCAGATTCTTTACCATCTGAGCCACCAGGGAAGCCCCAATAGAGAACCACCCCTCCCTTATTCTCAGACTGTGTGGTTCAGATTGAGTTAGCATAAATGGGCTCCAGGTTGGACATTTACAGCTGGCCTACTCTTTACATTTCCTGGGGCATGAAGCAGTGATACTGGATACTTAAAACTGTTAGCATTTTCTGAGACAAGAGATAGGTGGGCTCCAGTGAAGGTATTTACATTCAGCCTCCCATTGGCCCTCTGAAATAGAAGTAACTACAGAAACAGGGTAAAGAGCCAGTGTTTGTCTCTTGTAAACACCTTGAGGTAATAGTCATGGCAAGGACCCTGTTTGAGTAAACAATTAAGGATCTCTTCTCCCTCCTCTTTTTGAGACAAGGAAGACACTATGCACAGAAAGGTTCCTTGTGGGTCAAAATTCAAGGGATGATGCCAGACCATAATGAGTCTTGCTCCCCCCAAAAGCCTTCACTTCGAGATCCATCTTGGCTGAGGGGTGTGTACGCATCTGAGGGAGGGTCCTAGGGTAGGTCTAGATTAGGTGTAGAAAAAAGAAACCAGATAATTAGCCTGAAGGAAGACAAAGAACCGGAAGAACTGATGTATATAAATGACTTAATCACCGCTTTACTGCGCTCCTCCTCACTAGAGGGGACGCCCACCCCCTTTCTCTCCAGGTGTGCATCTCTGCCTTGCTTCTATCTCAACTAAACAAACTGTTTCTCTGTGTGCTCTCCCCCTTGTTGTTGTGCTTTGCCTCTAATAATAAACCTTATACCTGCATTTACAGTTTCTGCCTCCCTGATAAATGCATTTTTTTACTGGGGACAAAAATCCAGGGGAAAATATCTTCTAGCCTCTAGCCCTTGCTGGTCTGGTGGCTAGGATTCCTGGTTCTCATCCAGGCTACCCAGGTTCAATTCCTGGACAGGGAATTAAAATCTCACTTCAAGCCACCACTCATTGCTGCCTCGATGAGATCAAGGTGAAGCTAACTCAGTCCCTCTCCCTAACGATGGGCACGAGACCTAGGTCTGGTCAAGCGGAATTTCTGCATCTCTCAGTCCACAGCAAACGTCTCAGAGATGAACACTTGACCCAAAGTGGGCCAACAACAGCCAACATCCACAGAATTTTGCTGATGCTATCTTGAAAGAGGCATACTGTTTTAATGAGACCATTTAGGCCTAAATGTTATAAAGGGTTAAGATATTGTTGCTACCTCTTCATCAAGAGTTGCAAGCCCCTAGCCTAAAGCAACTGGCCTTCCCGCTAAACAAGAAACTGCGTTTTCTTAAACTGTCCATTTTCCTTGCTAAATTTAAACTGGAGTTCCTACTTTCCCAGAATTGCTTATCCATAGAACATCTACTTCGGAAAACTGACAACTATCCACTTGCTTTGCCTGTCTATCACATTTTTGTTTTAGTATTCCTTCCTCTTTAATCTCCTGAGTGCCTGTAACATAAAAGCNACTGCAGATGGTGACTGCAGCCATGAAATTAAAAGACGCTTGCTCCTTGGAAGAAAAGCTATGAACATCCTAGACAGCATATTAAAAAGCAGAGACATTACTTTGCCAACAAAGATCTGTCTAGTCAAAGCTATAGTTTTTCCAGTCATTATGTATGATATGAGATTTGGACTATGAAGAAAGCTGAGCACCGAAGAATTGATGCTTTTGAACTGTCATGTTGGAGAAGACTCTTGAAAGTCCCTTGGACTGCAAGGAGATCCAACTAGTCCATCCTAAAGGACATCAGTCCTGAATACTCATTGGAAGGACTGCTGCTGAAACTCCAGTACTTTGGCCACCTGATGCGAAGAACTGACTCATTTGAAAAGATCCTGATGCTGGGAAAGATTGAAGGCAGGAGAAGGGGACGACAGAGGATGAGATGGTTGGATGGCATCACCGACTCGATGGATATGAGTTTGAGTAAACTCTGGAACTTTTTGATGGAGAGGGAGGCCTGGCATGCTGTATCCCATGTGGTCGCAAAGAGCTGAACACCACTGAGTGACTGAACTGAACTGCACTGAAGCATATGTTATTTCAAGCTGCTAAATTGTTGATAATTTGTTATACAGCATAGAAAACTAATACAGGTAATGTTTTATTTTGTTTGTCTCTCTCTACAGCAGATTGATGTTGCAGGCTGGAAGAAAATAAGATACTTAATTTGAACATGAAGGAAAGAATAGCTTTTTGGTATCTGTTAATGAATATAACTATGGAGATAGCAGTCCTTCAGGTTGGTCAGTAATTTCCTTGGGCTTAATTTAGAAGTTAAAAAGTTATCTCTGACAAAAGACTTTTCAATCTTTAACTAGTTTCTTTCCCTGAAATGCCCACTTTTACCTTTCTCTATGGTTGAATGCAATGGAGGAAGTGTTTCACATGCTACCATCCTAATGATAACATGTAATTGTCCAAATGCTTTCATATAAATAGTCTAATTTGAGTTTCATAACAATTTTATGTGATATGAACAGAAGAGTTGTGAGATTCTCAAATTCAGGGGCATAGTTGTGAACCCAGAGGTTATCTTTGGACTTGGAAACATCAAAGGCCCTTAGGAAGTGCTAAAATGAATGAAGATTACTTTTTCAGATAAATGAATTGTAGTTCAGACAGAATAAATGACTTGCTCAGCAAAGCCTATAGATAAATGTATGGGAATTAAAACTCAGACCATCTGCAACAGAGGCCAAGAGTTGTTTTCTAGAATAGTATTTTACCCCTGAAAAGGAAACACATTTAGCTGCTAACAATCATTAACCTTTTTGCTCAAATTTGCATCTCTCCCTAACAAAGAACCCTGAAGGAAGTGGGGTGGGAAAGGGAAGGAGAAATGAAAGGAATTATCATGGGTACAAGTGCTGTACAGCCTGTGGAACGCCTTGAATATCTGAGAAACACCAGGATCACAGAGGATGCCTCTAGGTAGAGCTGCCTTCTAACAAAGGGAAAATGAGTTGGTAAAAGAAATGTTAATGCTTTAAAGGAAAACTACCTATTTATTTTTCTAGCACAGCCTTTGAAAATGCAACTCAATAATTGTCTTTTTAAAAAATGAATTTCCAAAACCGTTGAGAAATAATTTTGCTTACTAATACTTTCTCTGTCTTATTCTGATGTAACCTCAAGCAATAGTTCATCACTAAAGTCCCTGTCTCTGTTTTAAAAACTATACCATTAGATGTTGAAGAAAATACCAACTGAAGCTGAATATCAGTAGCATCTTCACGCTGTCATGAATATGAAGCCATCTGTGTTCTGTCACCCAAGGGCTTCTCATTCTTGTTCAGCATAAATATATACTATATGCTTCGTTAATTTTTTTCCATGCACAAAAGCAGTAGTCACTGAAAACGAGCCAAGATTTCCTAAGCAGGATTTTAGTGGTGTTGATGCTTACCAGCCAAAGACCACCAGGAAAGATATCAGGGTTCACTACTTGCTGCACCAAAGAAGCTTGCACATCATGGTAAAATGTTAATAAGAGGCTATTAAGAGAAGCTTATTTTAGGATTTCAGCTTGTGGTGCTTTTGGCAAATTTTCAAGGGATCTTATCTGGATTGGGTGCTGTTAGAAATCAGAGGCAAATTTATGACTGGGTATAGTAATAATTTTTACACAGCACGTGTGAGAAATAAAGTAGGGCTGTAATTGGTAGAGATGCAGCATCCATCTTGTTATCGGGGAGGGGGCAGGTTCAGACGGTTTTATGGTTTTCACAGTGTTCTTGCTTTTGTCTGAGCACAGAAATTGTTATGGAGTGACCATGATTTTGCTGCACTCTTATGGACACAGTCCACTGTCACCATGGCTGACTTCAGGTGACGTTGGATTATGCGATTATTTTGCTCACATTCAGCAAGAGATCCCTACCAGATTACAACTATGAGGGATGCTTCATTCTTTCTCAGTCAACATTTAGGTTACTAATAGAGAACCTTTGCGATCCCATGGACTGTAGCCCACCAGGCTCCTCTGTCCATGGAATTCTCCAGGCAAGAATATTGGAGTGGCTTGCCATCACCTTCTCCAGGGGATCTTTCAGACCCAGGGATCGAACCCACGTCTCCCACATTGTGGGCAGATTCTTTACCATCTGAGCCACCAGGGAAGCCCCAATAGAGAACCACCCCTCCCTTATTCTCAGACTGTGTGGTTCAGATTGAGTTAGCATAAATGGGCTCCAGGTTGGACATTTACAGCTGGCCTACTCTTTACATTTCCTGGGGCATGAAGCAGTGATACTGGATACTTAAAACTGTTAGCATTTTCTGAGACAAGAGATAGGTGGGCTCCAGTGAAGGTATTTACATTCAGCCTCCCATTGGCCCTCTGAAATAGAAGTAACTACAGAAACAGGGTAAAGAGCCAGTGTTTGTCTCTTGTAAACACCTTGAGGTAATAGTCATGGCAAGGACCCTGTTTGAGTAAACAATTAAGGATCTCTTCTCCCTCCTCTTTTTGAGACAAGGAAGACACTATGCACAGAAAGGTTCCTTGTGGGTCAAAATTCAAGGGATGATGCCAGACCATAATGAGTCTTGCTCCCCCCAAAAGCCTTCACTTCGAGATCCATCTTGGCTGAGGGGTGTGTACGCATCTGAGGGAGGGTCCTAGGGTAGGTCTAGATTAGGTGTAGAAAAAAGAAACCAGATAATTAGCCTGAAGGAAGACAAAGAACCGGAAGAACTGATGTATATAAATGACTTAATCACCGCTTTACTGCGCTCCTCCTCACTAGAGGGGACGCCCACCCCCTTTCTCTCCAGGTGTGCATCTCTGCCTTGCTTCTATCTCAACTAAACAAACTGTTTCTCTGTGTGCTCTCCCCCTTGTTGTTGTGCTTTGCCTCTAATAATAAACCTTATACCTGCATTTACAGTTTCTGCCTCCCTGATAAATGCATTTTTTTACTGGGGACAAAAATCCAGGGGAAAATATCTTCTAGCCTCTAGCCCTTGCTGGTCTGGTGGCTAGGATTCCTGGTTCTCATCCAGGCTACCCAGGTTCAATTCCTGGACAGGGAATTAAAATCTCACTTCAAGCCACCACTCATTGCTGCCTCGATGAGATCAAGGTGAAGCTAACTCAGTCCCTCTCCCTAACGATGGGCACGAGACCTAGGTCTGGTCAAGCGGAATTTCTGCATCTCTCAGTCCACAGCAAACGTCTCAGAGATGAACACTTGACCCAAAGTGGGCCAACAACAGCCAAC
This sequence comes from Neotragus moschatus, assembly GCA_006410615.1. Taxonomy (NCBI): domain Eukaryota; kingdom Metazoa; phylum Chordata; class Mammalia; order Artiodactyla; family Bovidae; genus Neotragus; species Neotragus moschatus. The sequence continues at coordinate 570,965 of SJYA01003638.1, read as the reverse complement.
ATCCACAGAATTTTGCTGATGCTATCTTGAAAGAGGCATACTGTTTTAATGAGACCATTTAGGCCTAAATGTTATAAAGGGTTAAGATATTGTTGCTACCTCTTCATCAAGAGTTGCAAGCCCCTAGCCTAAAGCAACTGGCCTTCCCGCTAAACAAGAAACTGCGTTTTCTTAAACTGTCCATTTTCCTTGCTAAATTTAAACTGGAGTTCCTACTTTCCCAGAATTGCTTATCCATAGAACATCTACTTCGGAAAACTGACAACTATCCACTTGCTTTGCCTGTCTATCACATTTTTGTTTTAGTATTCCTTCCTCTTTAATCTCCTGAGTGCCTGTAACATAAAAGCTCAGCTAACTGCCAGAAAGCACAACAATCTCATTTCATATAGACACTGTGATTTATAAGAAATATATATTTGGTCATTCATTCATAGTTTTCATATATATTTGGTCATTCATTCATAGTTTTCATATATATTTGGTCTTCACAATTCCTGGTTCACAACTCCTAAAACCTTTGACACTTCCTGCGATAAGAATAATAAAGGTGTTTTGTGTTATGTTAATGAGGTGATCTTTGGAAAGCCCTTAGGTACCCTAAGAATAGGGGCTGGTTGCCAGGGGAACCAACACTGTGATTAGAAGGATGGAACTCAGGCTGGAGACTGAGTTAATTGCCAACCGCCAATGACTTAATCAATCACGCCTATGCTATGAAGTCTCCATAAAAATTCAAAAAGATGGATGGAATTTTAGAGAGCTTCTAGGTTGGTGAACACTTAGAGATTTGGGAGAGTGGCACACCTGGAAAGAGCATGGAATCTCCACTCCATTTCCCCATACCTTGCCCTAGGCATCTCTTCCATTTGGCTGTTCCTGACTTGTATTTTTTATTTAAAAACAAAACTGATAACCTCGAAAGTAAAATGTTTCTCTGAGTTCTGTAAGCCCCTCTAGCAAATCAACTGAACCCAAGGAGGGGGGTCACGGGAACCTCTAATTTATAGCCAGTTAGTCAAAAGCACAGGTAATAATCAGCTTGCAAGTGGCCTTTGAAATGTGTGTGTGGCAGGAGGCGGGGACAGCAGTGTTGTAGATTTGTAGAGGGAGACATTAAACTGGGATCTGATGTTATCTCTAAGTAGATAGTGTCAGAATTGAGTTGAATTATAGGACACTCATCTGGTGTCTAAATAATTACTTGTTTTTGGTGTGGAGAACCTTCCTACAGCCCTACATGTTGGAAACTGGGTCCAGAAACCCAAAAGACAGACCAGCTCTCCTACTAGTAGCTGATGGGGAGCAGAATTTGGTCACCTGAAAATACAACTCTTTGGCAGAAGGATTATTTTCAGTTCAGTTAAGTTCAGTTCAGTCGCTCAGTTGTGTCCGACTCCTTGCGGCCCCATGAATTGCAGCACGCCAGGCCTCTCTGTCCAAGGATTATTTTAAGGCTGATTATTTTTTTAAAAACAGCAGACATTAAAGAAGCCCTGAAAACCAAATAGAAGTTATCCTTTTGTATTTACATTTATAAGGGAAATCTCCCCTTGTAAGGGTATCTCCCTCTCTGTACCAGGAAAAACAGGATGACTCGAAATGTCTAGAAACTTATCAATAAATAAGACAAAGACTTAAATCTGCATAACAACCTTATCCTTATTTACTGTGCTTTGCTTATTTATTGTGCTCCTATAACCGGCTTCCCCTCAACCCAATATCTTCTTTTGTCTTTAGCTGGAGATGTTATTTGAAGTAGTAGCTTGGGACATTTGGGGGAGTTACTCATTTTCCTGGGTATCTCCCATGGATAAAGGAGGTATGTTGTTGTGTGGTCACTAAGTCGTGTCCATATCTTTTGTGACCCCATGGACTGTAGCATACCAGGCTCCTGTGTCGACGTGATTTCTCAGGTGAAAATACTGGAGTGGGTTGCTATTTGCTTCTCTAGGGGATCTTCCTGACCCACGGATGGAACCCACACTTCCTGCACTGGCAAGTGGATTCTTTACCACTGAGCCACCAGGGAAGCCCAATTAAATATACAATATTAAACTTTTCTTTTTCTCTTGTTACTCTGTCTTTTTTATTATACGGCAGGGGACGGGGGACACTCATCCAAGAACCTGGAAAGGTAGAGGAAAAATTATTTTTATTCCCCCACATAGCCAATAAAAGCTTTCTTGTTATTCTCCACTTTGGGGGTAGGTCTTTCAGGATCCTTCTGAGAAGGTGCTCATGGCCATTTCTGCCTCTATACTGGTAGAGCTTTCCTAAAAAGTAAACAAAGAGGAATGTAGATTCTGAATATGGAGAAAGCACATTTCATGATGTCATTTGATCTTTTGAATATTTCCCTCTATTTGAGGTCAAAAGCACCTCTGAAATTCTTAGTAGTGATAAATTACCTTTTGTTTCAAGTATTTTTCGGCTTGGGTTTCTGTTACCTCCAACATGAATATTTCAAGTACGTTATGTCAAATATAAACAAATCCTAACTTAGATACAGAGAGAGTTTAATTAGAAAGAAAGATAATTGCAGTTGTGAGAACTGCCCAATCTCAGAAATATGGATTTCAAATTCTAACACAGCAGGTTTTTCTTCCAAAGTATAAAGAAGGGGTGAGCAGAGACAAACAATCTTTTAATTGGACACTGGACAAGAGGGTCTCCCTGAGGTCATCTGCTTCCCAGGAGAAGCTGATAAGGGTGGGATAGGGGGGCAGTTTCCATTTTTTTAGTGCTTTCTAAGGTCTTGGAGCAAGCAGTGCTCAGGGGACAATAGAAAGGAGAGAAGCCTAACTAGAGTTTGGTCAAAACAAATTAGAGGGTAAGAAATGGCCAGTTGTCAATACTTAGTCAAGTATAACTGGGCTATTTGGGGTTCTGAGGATCTACCAGTGTCTTGGTGAGAAAGATAATGATGAATCTTTTATTTTGAATGCTTTGTCCCTTCTGGCTGTCAATTAAGAAATTCAGTGTTTAATCTCCAGTTTCTTAAATTCAACTTATGTATCTGCTTCTATGGACTTCTCCTCGTTTTTAGGTGTTATTTTTTTCTTTAAGACAGTATAAAATGGCTCAAATTCCAGTTCCATGAATAATGGGAAACAGAAAATCTGCAACAATCTATGACGATTTCTTGGGAGGGAGACAAGAAGGAGAACTTTTCCTGATTTGGTCCACATTACAGCCTGCTTCTCCACCACCATCTAACTGCACACTGAAAATCTGAGCTTCAGAGCTTCTGTTCTACCATTGGGGGAAGAAAAAAATACCTTACAAATTTGCCTTAAAATTCTCTCTCTAATACCCCTGTTTCTGCTACTGCTACTTGTTTTTACACACTGAAGTTGGTGAGCAAACTGGTATTTGTGTACCTCTTTTACAAATCCTGCAGAGATGGTCTCCTAATTTGGGACTAGGAGGTTATTGCTACTTAATATCCTGTGGCCTCAGACACAAATAAGATTAAAACAGTTCCATTTAACGTCCAACTTTCACATTATTTATATTATGAATGCATTATTCATAGAAAACTCAAAGTAGTTAAGTAAACATATACTGGAAAGCATTATAATTAAATTATCAGATACAATTTTTTTTTCAATGCCATAGCTATTGAATATGTGGAGAGTGCTGTGATAAGAACAGGAAATTGTAATGGGAAAAGTTACAAAGAAAAAAGATTTAGCTGGCACTTAATTTTTAATGTGTCAATCATTGGTTTTTGAAATATACTTTTACATTATTAATTTTCAAACCTACAACATTGAAACCAAGGATGATTTTGTTGAACTGCACATCACAGGAAGCTACTCATGTTGATAACAGTTTTCTTTCAGATCTATACCTTCTGCAAGAATGCTTTTTAGATATATTATTGTTCTTATCCATCAAACCAGAGCTATCTTAATAGACAAACTAATGAGAGATTTGTCAAGATTTTATTTATTTTACTCATAAATGTGGCCAGCATTTCATAATTCTAATAGGACAAGGAAACAGTTTCTTCATGATAAATCTAAAGAGACCTAACTCAATTTAACTTTAAAATATTAATTTTACAAAATTTAAAACACTATTATTTACTACTAATTGGTACGAAATAGAGGCTTCCCAGGTAGCACTAATGGTAAAGAACCTGCCTGCCAATGCAGGAGACGTAAGAGATGCAGGTTTGATCCTTGGGTCTGGAAGATACCCTGGAAGAGGGCGTGGCAACCCATTCCAGTATTCTTGCTTGGGAAGTCCCATGGACAGAAGAGCCTTGGTGGCTATAGTCCATAGGGTCACAAAGAGTTAGACCCAACTGAGCACTCATGCATGGTACCAAATAAAAATTAGTAAAAATACATTTAGCAAATATTCAAAATAATATTACTTATAGAAATAGAAGTTGTTGAATCAGATATTAGAGCCACTAAAATATTTTCATTACAATAGGATATCCCTTAAACATTTCATTTAGAATGAGAACTATACTGCTATTGCCTAAATGATAGAGAATCTGTACTCATACTGCCATTCCGTGATTCAGTCCAAAACTGAAGGCAAGTCATTGCTAATATATAAACTGTTTACTCTAGGGTATTCCACTTGGGAGAAGATAAATGCTTAATTAGTATGTTCCAGACAAAACTGCATATTTTTATTATGTAGTATGCATTTCATAATCACTTCACCTTTATTTTAACATTTTTACTTAATTAAAACTATAAAGTTACTTATAGAAATGTTGCTATCTCTATTTGATACTGCTACAGAGCAAATTAGGGAGGGCTACAATATATTTGTTCCATACCTCAGTGAGAGATAGGTTTACACATTTACATTGGATAGAAGCCTATTTGGGCTACCTTCAGTGCATTGGCGAGGAATCATTCTGGAGTTTTCATGTCAGTTAGGCATCATTACTCTTCGAAGAAGTCAGATGTGGAGCACTGTTTTAGGTTCCACAGAAAGATACGTCTGCCTTCAAAAATATAATGATCATTTGAGGTGGCGAGCATACATAATAAACAAGTATAATCCACATGTGGTAGCAAGCTTATGAGAACAAAACATAGAGAACCAAGATTACTGACGACAGTACACGTGGCCTTTTGACCATAATTCTGAACTCGAGCAAATATTACACTTTTGATCTGTTTCTGGCTGCAGGTAGTGTATCATAAAAACAATCACTCAAACCAAATAAAAACATATAGATTAAAAAAAAAACCCACCAGCTTTAAACAAACAAATGAGACAAAATCTCAGGTAGCAGGTCTAAAATTAGCATAATTTCTTAATCTCTCTGAGCCTTTTCTTCATCTGAAAAAATGTGAAAAGTTATCTGTCTCCTAAAACAGAATTATGCAAAGATCTGGGCCTGACATATTGTAGGCATTCTATAAATGTAGCTCTTAATACAATGCATACAGTACATTTGCTGACAAATACATAACCAGAGGANATCCCTGGTCTGGGAAGATTCCATAGGCCGCAGAGTAACTAAGACTGTGTGCCACACTACTGAGGACCAAGCACCTAGAGCCTGCACCCCACAACGAGAGAAGCCACCTTGACTCGAGAAAGCCCACACACAGGAACGAGAACCCAACACAGCCATGAATAAATGTTTTCGAAAAAAAAAAAAAAAATGAGGAGACTGAAAAGACATTAAATCAGCTCTAACACTATGAAAGGGGTTTAAAACTTAGGTTCCAAGCGTAAAGAATGTAATTTAACAATTTAGATTATTTTGGCAATGAAATTCTAAGGTTTTAGAAAGGAAGACATAGAGGAGTGAATAAATGAGTAGACAAAAAGGAAAAAAATTACTAATATTTCCAAATGTAAAAAGCATATTTTTGGCATGAAGATCCCTCCTCATAGAACTTAAGCAGAAATTCTTCCCACAGAACCTCATGCAATGAAAAAGATAATATCTGTGAAATGATTTTCTAAGCCTGCATGAGAAGTTTAACCAAGTCATAACATTTTTTCTATCCATTGTTTTCAGCCCCTCAGCTCATGATCTAAGAGGAAAATTCATCCAGTACCCATGTAGATAGTGAAGAATGCCAACGTGAATCCTATTACACCATTTCAATGCCAGGAACAGGTCCAGAGAGAACTCCCCAAACTAGCATTTAAAAATAATTGTATACATATATTCCTCAAAGAAATATTATCCATATGAGGATTCACAAAAGAGTAGGGGAAATAAAATTGGGAACTATGTAAAATTATAAAAAGAGAAAGGAGGATGAAGAAGCAGCAGCAAGAAGATAAAGAAGTGGAGGATTCTCTGGAGAGAGGCGGAAGGGAGAAAGGAGGAGAGAAAGGAGAAAGAAGCAGAAGAAATCAGGAAAAAGACAGAGGAGTGGAGCTCAGCTTAGAAGTATTCTTTTAAAAAAGAAAAAAAAATGAAAATAACATGAAAGGAAAAGTTTAAAACATCCTTCATAGTTTCAAGGAAATTAAAAAGAAAACTACCACTATGAAAATGAGACTATGAGTTATAAGATGATGTAAAAATGGGATGGGGTAAAAAAATAAAAATTTTTTTTTAAAATGGAATGGAGTAAAAAGAACACTTCCAAAATTAAGGAATTAAATAGAGGAGAAAAGACAGAAGTTTAAAATGCATATCAAAGTAGTGAAAAGCAAAAACAAAGTTGCCAAGAAGTGAGTCAATGACTTATAAGTAAGAATTGGTAAAAGTCACAGAGATAGTAAAGAGAGGATAATGGGTAGCTTGACCAAAAAAAAAAAAAAAAGAATACATGGTACAGAAAATAAACGTCTTAAGAATATGATGCAAGGAAGTTTTTCTATAATGAAAGAAGATGAGCTATTCAATCTGAAAGTGTTCACTGTGTTCCAAGACAATTCATTTAAGAAGTGCTAATGCTATCAATAACGCATATCCTAGTGAAATGACTAAACCACAGAGTCCCACAGGCACTTAGTCAGAGAAATAAGGCCATTAAGTTGGTGAAAAATGTTAAGAAGGACTACTAGTTCTATTCAAGAACTTTAGACTTAAGAAGTTAAAACAGCAGTATCTACTGGATTTTCTAAAAAAGTAACACCCCTCCACCCTCAACTTTTAAAAGTTAATATATGTATTGTAGAATCCAACAAGCAAAGCACATAAAAAAAAATTCATAATCACAAGGAGTTTACAGTTTGACTTAAACTTCTAGTTGTGTGTGTGTGAGCATGTGTGTACATTTACACAATGACACAGTTTTGAGATTGAGACTGTATCAGTTCAGTTCAGTTCAGTTCAATCGCTCAGTAGTGTCCAACTCTTTGCGACCCCATGAATCACAGCATGCCAAGCCTCCCTGTCCATCACCAACTCCCGGAGTTCACCCAAACTCATGTCCATTGAGTCAGTGATGCCATCCAGGCATCTCATCCTCTGTTGTCCCCTTCTTCTCCTGCCCCTAATCCCTCCCAGCATCAGAGTCTNCTGATAGTCAGGTTTTAGTTCTTGTTGATGCCAAAGTAGGAGGGAGAAAACCTGGAAATGTTAGTTTGGAAAGATATAGCCAAGTATTGAAAGAAACTGAAAGATGGAAAAATTTGGTACAGGTTGACAGTTTGGACAGCATAATAGAATTTATTCCAGTTTACAGGTAAATGCCAAAAATGGTTCTTCCACAGTGGGAGAGAAAGTCAATTAAATCTCTATCAGACAAGATGAAATTTGCATATCCATCAGTTACTTGCAGTTTACAAAGAGGTAAGAAATAGCTCAAAGACAACTGACAGGACCAGAAACTTATAACCCAGACAGATGTGTTATACTTTTTTTTAATTGAAACGTAATCAAAAATTGTTTTTATCTCATTTGTTTTTTTCTCTCAGTTTCATTGAG
>SJYA01003638.1:528946-543472 GCA_006410615.1 Neotragus moschatus | reverse complement strand
AACCCCTTAGTGAAAAGGACCTGGTGTATCTCGGTCAGGGATATATACCTCAAACGAATGTGCTCCAGTTTCAACAGTAGGTGGATGGTCAAACTGAACTGACAACCTGTGATTCCCATAGGGGCTGTAAGCAGAAAGGACCTCACGAAAACGTTTAAGGCTGGAATGGCCCTCATGACATTAACAGAATGGGAGTACTGGAGCCAAAGGGGACCTCAGGCACCAGCAAGGTGTTAGTATGCTTTCCGATAAGGTCATATATTCTACAGCACGGATTCTTAACTCAGTTTGCAGGACCCAAGTGAAGTGACAGTCTACTTGTCAAAAGGGTCACCAGGACGACAATGTTAGGGGACATGGTGTCTGGAAGTACCCCACCAAGGCATCATTGACGTGTCAGGCATGTACACAATAGGCTGCTGGGATGTAAGAGGGAGCAGATAGCTTGCTGGGCCCAAAGCTTGTAAAAGCCCCCTCCTACTGAAATGCTGGTAGGAGGATCCCATGTATCCACTGAGGAATGTGAAGACTCCACAGAATCTTATGCGGGAGGCCAGTTGGCAGCTGGAAGTTTACTCTGGAGCAACATCTGCATGGGTGGATGGTGGCCCAGAGGGATCTTACTTCATTAGTTTGCTGACTTAGACTGGTTGAGGCCTACATCTATCAACCCAGTGGCTAATGCCATGACCAGGTGCTTTCCTTTCCACCACAGGCAGACCCTCTGGTCACTAAAAACCTGCGACTCAGCATACATACAGACTAGGGGCCAATGGGAATTCCCGAATTGCTTGCTGGCAGGAAGTCTGGCAGTCGGAAGGTTTTGGGGGGAACACTGCCTGGAAAAAGGTATGGTGGCTAAAAGGAGCCCTTTGCAGCAGTGTTCTCAATAGGTAGTTGCCTATAAAGCCATATATTCCTCAGCACTGGAGCAGGCTGTTTCCCACAGGGGCTCTTCTGAAACCAGCACCAGGGCAGAAGGTGTCTGAAAGTGGTGCAGAGTGCCAGTGCCCTGGGCCACACCTGTCTGGAAGGATTCCAGGAGTGCTAGATGCCTCAAATCTCTGGTTTCTAGAGCCTATGGGAAGGGAGATGGTCTCAAGAGTATATACTTTCCTCATGACTTTGGGTGAGAAGGACCTCTGGACTTATAGTGAGGGGTAAATTGGTGGTTGGTGGGCCCTTAGATGGACGGGGGTGGAGAGGTAGGGATGGTGGGTGAAATGGCTCAAGTTACTGAACCAAAAGGAACTCTGACCAGTGTGGCAAACATAAGCCAAAATCTCAGGGTCTGCAGCATCAACTTTGGGCAGAAAGATTTCCTTGAAATGCTTAGTGCTGAAAGGGCCTTCATGACACCAGTACAACAGAATGCTGCCAAAAGGGATCCAGGCAGCCGGAAGTTTATGTCTAAGAGGACCATGTTGCACAGCAAGGGTTTTAGGCAGGGGCCCTGGCACAGTGGTGCATGGTAAATCTTGTCGCCGAAAGGACTCAAGTGCAGAATGTCCAGGCCTATGATGTCCACAAGTCACTCCACAGCCTTATGCTCCCCTCCTGTGACCACAATGAAGCAGTAAGAGTCCAGATGTTTGATGGGTAAAGATGTTGCCAGACCAAAAGGCCTGTTGATGGCCTTGTATGTGTTGCCTGGGTTTCTGCCTTAATAAGGAACACCCCCTATGGCCTGAAAGATCCACGGAACCCTGACAAGTGGGCAGGTTTCTGGCAGGAAGGTTCCAGGGGCATCTACCCGAAAGAGAGATAGTAGCCAAAAAAGCTCGTATTTCCCAAACTTGTGAACCGACTGAATGTTGAACAACTCCTGCTACCTCTGTGGGATGCCATTGGTTGTGACTGAAAATGCTATCCTTTCTATAGCAGATGGGCAGCCTGAGTGCCTAATAACCCTCGATAAGTCAGCATGCACACAGACTGGAGTGGAAGGCATCCCTGTCCCTAGCTGATAGGGAGGGTTTGGAGGTTGGACTGTTTCCAGCTGCACAGGCGTGATGTAATTAATAGGTGCCCACATCCTTACTGCCCAGGAAGGAGGAGCCACGTGTTCCACTGCACTGGCTACCATCTAGTTACCCTGGACTATAGTTAGTGTTCAATATGGTCAGAGAAAGGACATCTAGGGCACCGTCGCCAGGGCAGAGAGAGTCTGGAAGTGCACCCAGGCTCAGCAAGCTGGCAGGTACATTTCCAGTAGAGTTCTGTGGTCAGAAAGAGGGAGGTGGACTGAGGCAGGGAGTGCTACCTTGCTGAATGGCCAAGTAAGAGTTGTGGATTTTACTGCACTTGGGTTTCCTCAGAAAGGGCCCCAGAGGCAGTGCCATGCAAGGGTGATGGTTACCAATAGGGCCTTAAGTTCCTTTGCCAGTGTGTAGCCTAATGGTCCAAGGCCAATGGAGTTCCACTGATGGACAGGCTGGTGTTGGCCCAGGTCTTTCATGCTGTATCTGGAGGGCTGTAGGGTGGTTGAAAGGTTCCCCTGGTTTCCAACATGTGGTCAGACTGGTGCCCATGAGCAGAGTCTTTTTAGTCTATAGTCTTCTGGGTTCATTGTGTGGAAAAAAATCAGAAAAGGAAAGAATAACCAAAGTGGTAATTAGTGAAAGTTACTGTGCACATACCAAAACATAGTGTGCAAACTTGGAGCACTTAAACCGCCCACATGAGGGGCAGACGATGGCCTAGAGGGCTCATGATTGTCCAGCTTGTGAGCTGATTGGAGGTCTGAAATGCTCTCCACTCCTGTTTGGGAAGCAAGTGCCATAAACTAAATGCTCTCATTGCAGTCACAGGTAGCAGGCATGTAGCAAAAGAATACTGCAATCCCCAGAGCATACACAGGCTGGAGTCCAATAGGAAACGCGGAACTCTAGATGTTAGAAAGCTAGAGTTAGCAGAAGGTTGCCTATGGTACAGCACAGATGGAGATGCAGTGGTAAAAAGAGCCTCCTTGTACCGCATTAGAGCACTGCACAAGGCTCGTGTCCATATGAGCTCTCCTACAACCAGTGTGCAGAGAGGCAGGTCTCAAAAATGACCTGGCATCAAGGCTAACAGGGGCTTCCCTGGTGGCTCATATAGTAAAGTATCTACCTGTAATGCAGCAGGCCCAGGTTTGAAACCTGGGTCGGGAAGATCCCCTGGAAAACGAAATGGCAACCCACTCCAGTATTCTTGCTTGAAAACTCCCATGGAGGAGCCTGAAGGGCTACAGAACATGGTTTTGCAAAGAGTTGAGCACAACTGACCAACTGACACTTTCACTGTTCTCTTTCCAGGCTAACAGAGTCTGGATGTGCTCCTGGGATTCAAGCACCCTGGACAGCACATTCTGGATGAGCCCTTAGGGACACAGAGATTCAGATGGACACATTGTCTAAGGGCTGTAGGTTCAACATTCCAAAAGAAGAGCCATGGTGAGAAGGCTACACAGTTTTCCAACATGCAGGCCAACTAGTAAATCTGAGGAGACCTGGAATTCTGTGTTCTAGGGTAGATGGTGATCCCAATGTGCTGTGTATAATAACTTCTGCAAAGGCACTTGACAAAGGGATTTTAGGTTGCAATTCAAATGGTATAGCTGAGGGCTGTAAGGGCCATAGTTTCCCATGCCTTTCCATAACCAGAAAGATTTTTGGTTTTGTATCATGATCAGGCTTGGGGCAAGAAAGTTTGGTTCCTAAGGCAAGCAGAATAACTCCAGGCCAGAAGGAACCTGGGAACATAGCAAGGGGATACGTTGGTTATCAGAAAATTCATCAGTGCACCTACATTGTCAGGAAGTGTGGTGGCTGAAGGGGCTCAGGATTTTTAACTGCAAATGCCCAGTTTATTCCAGAGTGAAGCCTGTATTATAACTGAAAATGCTCTGGTTTCAACACCCGTTTTGAAAACTGGTGGCTGGAAATCTCCCAGGTGCCTACCACACCAGCAGACTTGATTAGAAATTTAGAGCCAGAAGGGCATTCACGTTATTAACATGTGTGGTGCAAGGTGCCCAAATGGGACCACAGGCACAGGCATACTGCAAAGTATGGTGCACAATAGGGCCACGTATTCCACAGCCCGGATTTCTTCTTGGCCAAGAAGATCCTAGGTTTTCAGCAGTATACTTCAAAATTGAGCCCCCAGAGCACCATGCCCGGGAAGATGATGTCCTGAACTGCCTGTCATGGCACTAGTGAGGGGCAAGCTCACATCCAGAAGAGTCCCAGGGCCTAGGAAATCATGACGGACTCAAACCAAATGTCTCCTCCTGCTGACAGAGTAACAGGAGGCGCCTACCACACAGGTGTGATTGGGATCCTGAAATATCTCCAAAACCTTAGTGAATGGACATGTTGTTGTCACCATAAGGGTTGAGATATGGAGTGTGAGAGGATTCATCATCCTGGGCTGGAAGTGCCGATGATAGCTCATAGTAACTGAAGCCTGTACTTTGAACAGAGGTGCTTCGTTTGAAACACCAGGCCTGCAGTTGCTCTGCAGGGTATTAGTGCTATGAAGGGAAGTGCTCTCCTTCTGCCATCTGCTAGCAGTTTGGTCCCTTAAGAGTGCAACACAGTTCCCAGCACTCCAGGCTGCACACAGGCTGGGAGCTGGTGGGAAACCCGGAACCCAGGATGATGGAAAGTGTGGAGGCCGGAATGGTCCCTGGTGCACTGTGCAGATTAAGGCAGGATGTGAACGGGGCAGTCTTGTAGCAGGGCTCTAGATAAGTGGAACACAGATGTTCCACAGGACCAGGCAGCCTGTGGTCCTTGTAGAACACAGTGCACACACAGCCTGGTCTCTGAGAGTATCCTCAGGACACAGCACCAGGGAAGGGCCACCAGAAGTGCTCTGTGTGCAACTGTCCAGAAAACTCCTTGTTCCTGGATGTCTGGATGGACAACCGTGTACGATCGGCTCTGGGTGCCACAGCCAAGTGTAGCGTGATTGTGGAAAGGTCGATGTGCAAACGCTGTAGCTGAGCTAGGTCTGACCAGTGGATGGATGGGTTCTTCTGAATCATGCAGGAAGACTTGTGGCCAAAATACCTTCAGTTCCTAAGCATACTAGAATACCTCGTGCAAGAAAGAACCTGAGAACACTAACAAGGAGCCATATCTGTTGTGAAAGTTTCATTATGGCTGCAATGTGTGCTTGGGTAGAGGGCAGGGGAAAGGTGGCTGAAATGCTTTCAACACCAGAACCTAAATCTCCCACTTTACCTCAGCACGTGTCACGTACTGTGGGTGAAAGTGCTCCCATTTCAACACTAGACAGCTAAGATGGCTGGAAAGCACCAGGCCCCAAGCACACTGGTGGATCTTAGATGAGAACTACCCCAAAATTCCATGGTGAGAAAGGCCCTTCTGACACTTATGTGACAGAGTGTGGGTTCCAAAATGGGTGTTAAGTAGCAGCATTTTACAAGGATGGGGCTTTATATTCCATAGCTCAAGCTCTTTCCAGGGCCCATGGGGGCCCTGGATGCAGACAGTGTCTCACTCAAAGGGCCGTCTGTGCAGCAGATGTCTTCTAGTAGTAATGCCTGTGGTATCAGCAAGGGGTGTGGAAATGGCCCAGACGTGAGAGGTTGACATACCCCAAAAGGTAAAGGCCTTATTCTGCTCTGATCCCAGTTAAGGGATCCAGGGGTTCCATCGTGTGAGAATAGTGTAGGAGTCTTAATTATCATCAGAACCTTGCTAAGCAGTCAGGTTGTTGGCAGGAAGGTTTTCCTGGGCACCAGCACGAGGGACAGCTAGGGAACGAGAGAACTCCAGATACACTAGCTAGCAAGCTCTCGATTCGTGTGTGATGATAGTGCTGTGACCCCAAAGTTCTCCACCTGTGAGAGGGAGACAGGGTGCCAAGTAACCTGGGTTCTCATGAACGTGCAAATGTGGGCGCAGCAGGAAACCTGGAACCCTAGGTAGCCGAAAGTCCAGTGGCAAGAAATTTCCCAGGCACTTCCATATCAAGATGCACTGGGGAAAAGAGGTCCCTTGGCCCAGATCTCTGGGTGGATGATCACCCTCAGGGCAGTGTGTGCCTTATATCTGGGGTAGGACAGCGCTTGTGTGTGTCTTCTCCTGGAGCTCAGTGCTCAAGTACTTGACTTGAGAAAGAACTCACAAGGAACAAGCACCAGGGAAGAACATGTCCGGAAGTGCTCCCTCGGTGAGAGGGTCCTGTGCCCCATGTGGGCAGAAGAGCCTTAGGGACCTAGAGTTCAGGCTGGAGTTTCACGGCCCCAAGAAGGTGATGATGTGAAGTGTATCTGATCCNTTTCTCATGATGTACTCTGCATATAAGTTAAATAGGCTGTGTGACAATATACAGCCTTGATGTACTCATTTTCCTATTTGGAACCAATCTGTTGTTCCATGTCCAGTTCTAACTGTTGCTTCTTGACCTGCATACAGATTTCTCAGGAGGCAGGTCAAGCGGTCTGGTAGTCCCATCTCTTTAAGAATTTTCCACAGTCTGTTGTGACCCACACAGTCAAAGCCCTGGGTAGTGGCTGCAAGAGCCCTAATCTCTGCATCACAATGTCAATGTTGTGACATAATGACTAAGGCTACAGGGAAGCCAAACCATTCTGGAACCTAAGGAACACCAGAACCTAAGGTAGGAAACACGTTGTTGACTTGAAAGTTCATTGGTTCATCCATGCTGTTGGGAAGTACAGTGTCTGAAAGGGCTGAGATTCCTTAGCTGTGAGGGCTCTCAGTACATATTCCGAAGTTTGCTACTATGACCAAAAGACATCCAGTTTTAAAAGCTGCCAGTAAAGTAATCACCAGAAATCCCCCTGGTCCCAGACATGTCCTTGAACTGTGAGCAGTGAGATCTTGTAGAAACTTCCCTGATGAGATGTGGAGTACAGTGACTAATTTGGATGAAGACCACCGGGGTATGGGAAGTGTGGTTTTCAATTAGGCTATACATTCCATATCACAGGATTTTGGGGAAGTCTGTATGATGCTAATTCACTAGGAATCTGGGTAAATCAGGACCCCCAAGGGTAGGTGTTCCATGGCAGATGTTGTCTGGAAATGCCCCTGGGACCCCAGTGTGCTAACATAAAGCATCCATAAAAGTCCAATGGCCTGAGAAAATCTAGATGGATGCAGACTTAAAGGGATTATCAGGTTGATGGGTTAATAACAGGAGCCCATGTTTCCCCACCTTACTATGCTTTGTGGACCTGAAAGATTGCTGGAATCTTAGAGAGAGGGAGATTTAGCAGCAGGAAAAATTCCTCGGGCATCCCTGAGACGTCACACTGTGGATGAAGCCATTCATTAATTCTCAAGACTGCTAGCTAACTAAAGGTCTGAAAGCCTCACAGTTCCACCTCATGGGTATTAGTGCCCTGAGGGGGAAATCCTCTGTTTGCACTGCAGATGTCCAGGCTTGTTGTCCAAGCACCCTTGGTTCCCCAGAACAAATTCACACTGGGGCTGAGGAGTATCCTGGAACCCTATCTGCCAAGATGTCTGTGAAAGGGAAGCTTTCTAGGTACACCAGTTAGAAGGAGGTGCAGTGATGCAGAAGGGCCCACTCGCAGCAGGCATCTGAATGGCTGGTTGTTGATAAAGATCTCCGTTCCAAAGCAAAGGAGCAGGCTAGTGTACATAAAGATTCTCCTGGATCCCTATGCAAAATATTGTGGTCCCAGAAGGATCCACAGGTCACCAATACCAGAGCAGAATGTTTCCAGAAGTCTTAGTGCCAGTGGCCAGGGTAGCGTCATTGCGGAGGAACACCCTGTAGGTTCCTCCTGATCAAAATGCATGAGGTGCATTAAGGGCTCCGAGTCCTGGCTCTATCAGGAGGGTGATGGTCACAGGGGTACAGATGCCACTAAATAATAGTTTGACTTGGGACTATACGGTTGTAGGAACCTTAGGTGCTGAGTAGGCTGGGGATTGGGAACCTCCCCAGGGACACTAGCAAGGAAACCCGTGACTAAAAGGGTTCAAAGTGCCATAGCAAAAGAGGTAGCTGAGGACCTTAAGAGTTATAGCTTCTACATGATGCAATAAGTTGGTGGCATAAGAAGGTTTGCTTCCTGCACACATAATCAGGAGTAGGCCGGAAATAGTCACGGAATCTTCGACCCATGGTACTGTTGGTGATCGGTGATTCTGCTGGGCACAGGAGCAGAGGTGAAGGATGGTGGCTTACAAGGGTCAAATTAACTGAAAGTGTACTGGAGAAATACGGTGTCTGATCGGGCTCAAAATTCCTTTGCTCATAGGGCCCACTGTATCTTGGTCAGAGACCTGTACCTCAATCTAATATGGTACAGTTGCAGCAGTATTCCGGTGGTCAAATTGGACCAATAGCTTGTGCTTCCAATATGGGCTGTGGGTAGAAAGTACCTCACGAAATCATTTGAAAGTGGAATGGCTGTAACCAGGGGTACTGGGGCGAAAAGGCCTGCAGGCAGTTTCTGGTAAGGCTGTATATTCCACAGCAAGGTATATTAATTCACTTTGTACGAATGCGGTGCACTGACAGTCTAATTACCAAAAGGCTCACCTAGACATCAAGTCGGGGGAATGGTGTCCAGAAGTACCCCACCAAGTCATCATTAAGGTGTCAGGAATGTAGCACAGTAGGGTTCTGTGTTGTGAGAAGGAGCGATGGCTTGCTGGGCCTAAGGTGTAAAGGCTGCCCCCTGCTGAACTGCTGGTAGTATGACTTCATGCGTCCATTGAGGGGTATGAAGAATCCATGGAATGTTATGAAGGAGTCCAGTTGCTGGCCGGAATACCAGTATGGGCACCATCCGGACCGCTGAATGGTGGCCCAGAGAGATATTACTTCATCAGTTTGGTTGGGGCACACCCCTCCCCAGCCAGTGGCTAGTGCCATGACCATGTGTTTTCCTTTCCACCACAAGTGGACTGTCTGGTCACTAAAGTACCTCAATACTCGCTAGCACACATACAGACTGGGAGCCAGTAAGCATTCTGGATTGCTTGCTGATGGGAAGTCTGCTGGTCAGAAGGTTTTCTGGGTGCACTACCCAGAAGCCAGTGTGGTGTTAAAAAGGACCCACTTGCTACAGTATTTTTGATATGTGGTTTTCAATAAAGCCATATATTCTTCAGCAATAGAGCAGGCTATTTCCCATTAGAGCTCTCCTGGAACCCAGTATGGGAGCGGCATGGTGTTTTAAAGGCCAAGCGGGGCAATAGTGCCAGGGTAGAAGGTGTCTGAAAGTGGTTCAGAGTGCCAGTTCCCTTGACTACATGTGTCTGGAAGAATTCCAGGAAGTCCTGGCGGTGGTTTAGTCTCTTAGTCTTGTCCAACTCTTGCAACCCCATGGACTGTAGCCTGCCCGGCTCCTCTTTTCATGTGATTCTCCAGTCAAGAATAGTGGAGTGGGTTGCCATTTCCTTCTGCAGGTTATCTTCCTGACCCAGGGATCAAACTCAGATCTCCTGCATTACAGGCAGAGTCTTTACCAACTGAGCTACGAGGTGCGGTATGCTGTGCTTAGTCACTCAGTCGTGTCCAACTGAGCTACAAGGTAGATGCAGCCTACAGTTAGGGAGATGGTCTGAAAGGTATATACTTTCTTGATGACTTTGGGCAAGAAGGAGCTCTGAAATTGTACTGAGGGGGTAATTAGTTATTGGTAGGAACTGAGACACATGTAAAGCAGGTCGGGATGGTGGCCGAAATGACTCGTGACTGAACCAAAAGGAATTTTGAGCAGCGGGGCAAACTTACACTCACAATCTCTGGGTCCACAGCATCCATTTGGGCTAAAAGTTATCCCTGACATGCTTCATCGTGGATGAACTTTTATAACTCCAATAAGACTGTAGAATCCTGCCAAAGGGGTCTAGGAACTGGAACATCCCACAAGGCCCATATTGCACAGCAAAGGTTTGGGGTAAGGCCCCTGGCACAGTCATGGGTGGTAAGTCTCATTGCCAAAGGGGCCCTGGTGCAGAAGTGGATGGGCACATGGTGTCCAGTTGTCCCTCCCCAGCCCTGTCCTCCTCATGACCTACTTCCATACTAATGGAGTCCGGAAGTTGTCTTGGGTTTCAGCACCATGGACAGCACATTCTGGAAGAGCCCTTAGGGACCTAGAGATTGAGTTGACCAGGCAGTCCAACAACTACATAATTCATATCCTACAAGAAGAGAGATGGTCAAAAGGTACACGGTTGCCCAACTTTCAGACCATGTTATAGATCTTAGGACACCTGGAATTCTAGGGTCTGATGTGAATGGTGATCATAATGTGCTATGTGTACTAACTTCTGTAAAGACTCTTGACAGAAAGGATTCTAGGTATCATTTCAAATGGGATAGCTGAGGAGTATAAGAGCCATAGTTTCCCGTGCCTGTCCAATATCCAGAAGGTTTCTCCTTTCTGTATCACATTATCAGGCATGTGCTAGGAACTTTTGGTTCCCAGGCAAGCAGGATAAATCCAGGTCAGAAGGAACCTGGGAAGCATAGCAAAGGAGTAGGATGGTGATCAGAAAATCCATCAGTGCACCCACATTGGGGGGAAGTGTGATGTCTGGAATTGTGATGTCTGAAAGCACTCAGCTTTCTTAATTCCATGTGCCCAGTTTTTTCCATTATGAAGCCTGTATTGAGTGAAAATGCTCTGGTTTCAAAAGCATTTTGGAAGACTAGTGGCTGGAAATCACCCAGGTGCCCATCACACCAACAGGTTTTGATTATAAATTAGATCCAGAAGGGCCTTCATGATGTTGTGTGGTGTTAGGAGCCTAAATGGAACCATGGGAACAGGCATATTGGAAAGTATGGTTCACAGTAGGGCCATGTAGTCCACAAAACAGATTTTCTTTTGGCCAATAACACGCTAGGTTTTCAGAAGTATATTTTGAAAATGGGACCACTGGTCAGCATGTCTGGGCAGATGCTGTTCTGAACTGTCTTCCATAGCACTGGTGCAGGGGCAACTTCACCTCTAGAAGAGTCCTAGGGCCTGAAATATCAAGATGGACTCAGACCAAAATGTCTCCTCCTGCTGACAGACTAGTAGGAGGAGCCTGGGTTACACTACAGAAGTGTAGTTGGGAGCCTAAAATATCCTTGGAATCTTAAAGAATTCATATGTGCTGGAATGAAGATACTCTCCCTAAGAGGGTACAAATGGTGGCCTACAGGGTTCATGATTCCTGGAATGGAATCACTCATGACATCTCTAGTGAGGCCTGTATTATGAACAGAGGTGCTGTTGTTCAAACACCAGGCTGACAGTTGCTGTGGGGGACAGTAGTATTTGGGGGGGATGTACTCCCCTTCTGCCACCCGTGAGCATGCTGCTTACCCAAGCAAGGTACACACTTCTCAGTTCTCCAGGCTTCACTAAGGTGGGAGCTGGCAGGAATCCTGGAAACATAGATGGTGGCAAATCTGGTGGCCGGAAAGCTCCCTGGTGCACCATGCAGCTTAAAGCAGATTGTGAAAGGGGCCATCTTGTACCAGGTCTCTAGATAAATGATTACTTAAAGGGTTTTGTGTTCTACAGCACCAGGCAGTCTGTTGTCCTTGTAGAATCCAGTGCACAGACAGCCTGGTCTCTGAGAATATACGTGGTCTCTGAGAATACAACACCAGGGCAGGACCACAAGAAATGTTGCAAGTGCAAGTATCCAGAAACCTTTTTCCTGAGTGTTGAGATGGAAAAACCTCCCAATGGGCTCTGGCTACCACAGTTTACTGAGAGTGTGATTATGGAAGGGCATGTGCAAATGGTGCAGCTGAACACTGGAACTTCCAAATGTCTCGAGAGCTAGTTCTGACCAGTGGCTGGAGGAGTTCTCATTTCTACATCATGCAGGAAGCCTGGGGGCCAAAGTACCTTTAGTTCCTAGGCATGCTAGAAGACCTTATGCAAGAGAGAACCTGAGAACCCTAGCAAGAACCCATATCTGTGGTTGGAAGTTTCATTAGGGTTCCCATGTGTGGTTGGGTAGAGGGGAAGGGGAAAGATGGCTGAAATGGTTCCAACACAAAATCAAAAGTACCCACTTACCTCAATGCCTGTCATGTACTGTGAGTGAAAGTGTCCCATATTGGCAGTAGACAGCCAAACTGATGGCTGGAAAGCCCCAGGCCACAAGCACACTGGTGTGTCATAGATGGGAACTACTCCAAAACTCCTTGCTGAGGAAGGCCCACCTGACCCTCATGTGAAAGAATATGGGTGCCAAAACGTGTCTGGAGTAGCAGCATTTTACAAAAGTGGTTCCCAATAAGGCTATATATTCCACAGCATAAGCTCTGTCCGGGGGCAATGGGAGCCCTGGATGTAGGTAGTGTCTCCACTAAAAGGCCCTCTGTGAAGCAGTATCTTCCAGGAATAATGCCTGGGTTACCAGCTATGGGCATGGAAATGTCTCAGGAATGAGGGTGACATACCCCAAAAATGAAAAGCCTTATTCTGCTGAGCCTAGTTAGAGGATCCCAGGTTTCCATCATGTGAGAATAGTATAGGAGCCTTAATTAGCATCAGAACCTTTCAAAGCAGTGAGGTTGTTGGCCGGAAGGTTCTCTGGCACACCAACACGAGGGACAGCTAGTGTCTGAGAGAACTAAGATTCGCTGGCTAGTAAGCTCTCAGATTCCTCTGGGATGATACTGCTGTGATCCCAAAGTCTCTCTATCTAAGGCAGGCAGACAGGTCACCAAGAAGTCTACATTCCCATGAACATGAAACAAGCTTGGGCAGCAGGAACTTGGAGTCCTATTTAGCAAAAAGTCTGATGGCACGAAATTCCCCAGGTACTTTGACATCAAGATGCAGTGGCAAAAGATGTCCCTTCCATCAGTTATCTTGGTGGATGGCTAGCCTTAGAGCAGTGTGTGCCAAAACTCTGGCCCAGGATAGTGCTCATATGTGTTCTCCTAGAGCTCAGTGTAGAAGTAGTTTGGCTTCAGAAAGAACCTACAGGGCACTTTCCCAGACCAGTACATGATTGGAAGTGCTCCCTGGGCAAGAGAGCCCTGGACCGAAGATGGGCAGAAGAGCCTTAGGAACCTAGAGTTCAGGCTGTGTGTTTGACAGCCACAAAGAANCCAAAACTCTGGCCCAGGATAGTGCTCATATGTGTTCTCCTAGAGCTCAGTGTAGAAGTAGTTTGGCTTCAGAAAGAACCTACAGGGCACTTTCCCAGACCAGTACATGATTGGAAGTGCTCCCTGGGCAAGAGAGCCCTGGACCGAAGATGGGCAGAAGAGCCTTAGGAACCTAGAGTTCAGGCTGTGTGTTTGACAGCCACAAAGAATGTGATGCAGTCCTCCAGCTGATGCACAGGCTATGGCCATGAGGACACATGGAACTCTAGATGCAGGGACCAGATGGTGCTAGGAAGGTGCTCAGGGACACAATGGGAGTGAAATTCCATGCTTGAAAGGGTTCTAGATTCTGGATTCAGTTTCAAGTGGGATAGCTGACGACCTTCCCCAAGGGCAGGCCTGGCTAGTGGCTGCAAAGGCCCTAATCTCTGCATCATAATGTCAGTATAGTGACCTAATCATTTCAGGTAATTCTGGACTGAAGGAACACCAGGCCCTAAGGTTGGAAACACGTTGTTGTCTTGAAAGCTCCTTGATTCATACATGTTTTGGGGAAGCAGAGTGTCAGGAAAGAGTTGAGATTCTTTAGCTCTGAGGGAGCTGGCAGTTTAGTTACCATGAGGGCCATATTGCACAGCAAGAGTTTTGGGAAAGACCCTGGCACAACAATCGGTGGTAAATCTCTTTGCCAAAGGGGCCCTCAGTGCAGAAGTGGTCAGGCACGTGGAGTCCAGAGGCCCTCCCCAGCCACGTGCCCCTCTTGACCCGGAACCCAGGCTGAGTCCAGAAGTGTTCCTGTCTTCAGCACCATGGACAGCACATTCTGGAGGAGACCTAAGGATCAAGATGGACAGGATGTCCAAGGGCTGTAGGTTCCGCATACTACACAAGAATGATGGTCAGAAGGTTACATGGTTGCCCAGCTTCCAGGCCAAGTAGTAGATCTTAGGACACCTGGAATTCTGAAGTCTAGGCTGGATGGTGATCCCAGTGTGCTATGTATACTAGCTTTTTCAAAGACTCTTGACAGAAAGGATCTAGGTAGCATTTCATATGGGATAGCTGAGCATTATAAGGATGATAGTTTCCCATGCCTCTCCAGTATCCAGAATGTTTCTAGTATCTATATCACATTATCAGGCTTAGGCAAAGAAGTTTTGGTTTCCAGGCAAGCAGGATAAATCCAGGTCAGAAGGAACCTGGGAAACATAGCAAAGGAGTATGATGGTGATCAAAGAAATCCATCAGTGCACCCACGGGGGGAAGTGTGATGGCTAAAAGGGCTCAGGTTTCTTAAATGCAAGAGCCAGTATATTCCACTGTGAGGCCTATATTGTGAATGAAAAGGCTCTGGTTTAAACAGTCTTTTGAAAAAATAGCAGCTGGATATCACTCAGATGCCCAGCACACCAGCAGACTTTGATTAGATTA
>SJYA01003638.1:489535-516528 GCA_006410615.1 Neotragus moschatus | reverse complement strand
TGCCGAATGCTGGTAGGAGGAGCCCATGCTTCCATTGAGGGGTATGAAGAATCCATGGAACCTTATAGAGGAGGCAGGTTGCTGGCTGGAATGTAAGTGTGGGGCACCATCTGGACTGTTTGCCGGTGGCCCAGAGGGATATTACATCAGTTTGCTTAGAGTGGTTGAGGCCAACCCCTCCTCAGCCAGTGGCTAGTGCCATGACTACGTGCTTTCTTTTCTACCACAAGCGGACCTTCTTGTCACCAAAGAACCTTAATACTTTTTAGCACACATACAGATTGGGGGCCATTGGAATTCCATTTCTCTTGCTGACAGGAAGTCTAGTGGCCGGTAAGATTTCCAGGAGCACTGCCCAGAAGCCGGTTTGGTGTAAAAGGAGCCCCTTGCAATCATGTTCTCAATAGGTGGTTGTCAGTAAGGCCATATATTCCTCAGCAATAGAACAGGCTGCTTTCCATAAGGGCTCTCCTGGATCCCAGTACGGGGGCAACAGGGTCTTTTAAAGGATGAGCAGGGCATCGGTGCCAGGGCAGAAGGTGTCCACAAGTGATTCAGAGTGCCAGTGCCCTGGACCGCATGTGTCTGTAAGAACTCCAGAAGTTCTAGATGCGCAAAAGGCCTCGGTTCTACAGCCTACAAGAAGGGAGATGACCTCAAGGGTATATACTTTCTTTATGACTTTGGGCCAGAAGGAGCTCTGGAATTGTAGTGAGGGGTTAAATTGGTTATTGGTAGGTTCTTGGATGGGAAGGAATGGGTAGAGATGGTGGCTGAAATGGCTCATGTTATTGAACTAAAGGGCATTCTGAGCAGTGGAGGTGACTTTAGTCAGTATCTCCGAGTCCACTTACTGAAAAGCTTCGGGGTTAAATGGCCTTCATGACTCCAATACGACTGTAGAATGCTGACAAAAGGGGTCCAGGGAGCTGTCAGTTTAGTTACCACGAGGGCCATATTCATATTTTATAGCAGGGGTTTCAGTTAAAGAAAGACCCTGGCACAACTATTGGTGGTAAGTCAGTGTGCCAAGGGGGCCCCCAGAGCAGAAGTGGCTGGGCTCTTGGTGTTCAGATCCCTCCCCAGCCTTGTGCCTCTCATGACCCGGCATACAGGCTGAGTCCAGAAGTGTTCTGGGGTTCAGCACTTTGGACAGCACATTACAGAACGGGCCCTTAGATACCCAAGGATCAAGATGGACAGGACGTCCAAGGGTTGGTTGTAGGTTCTACATCCTACACAAGAGTGATGGTCAGAAGGTTACACTGTTGCCCAGCTTCCAGGCCAACTAGTAGATCTTGGGACACCTGGTATCCTGGAGTCTAGGGCAGATGGTGATCCCAATGTGCTGTGTATACTAACTTTTTCAAAGACTCTTGACAGAAAGGATCTAGGTAGCACTTCAAATGGGATAACTGAGGACTATAAGCACCATAGTTTCCCATGCCTGTCCCGTAACCAGAAGGTTTCTAGTATCTATATCAATTATCATGCTTAGGCAAAAATCTTTTGGTTACCAGGCAAGCAGGATTAATCCAGGTCAGAAGGAACCTATAAAACATAGCAAAAGGATACAATGTTGCTAAGTCGCTTCAGTTGTGTCTGACTCTGTGCAACCCCAGAGTTGGCAGCCCACCAGGGTCCCCCGTCCCTGGGATTCTCCAGGCAAGAACACTGGAGTGGGCTGCCATTTCCTTCTCCAATGCATGAAAGTGAAAAGTGAAAGTGAAGTCGCTTTAGTTGTGTCTGACCCTTAGCGATCCCATGGACTGCAGCCTACCAGGCTCCTGTGTCCGTGGGATTCCCCAGGCAAGAGTACTGGAGTGGATTGCCATTTCCTTCTCCAAACAGTACACCATTGAGGGATACAATGATGATCAGAAAAATCTATCAGTGCACCTACAGGGCAAAGTGTGATGGCTGAAAGGGTTCGGGTTTCTTAACTGCAAGGGCCCAGTGTATTCCAGTGTGAGGCCTATACTGTGAGTGCAAATGCTCTGGTTTAAACAGCCTTTTAAAAAACTAGCAGCTGGATATCAAATAGATTCCCAGCACACCAAGAGACTTTGGTTAGATTTAGGGCAAGAAGAGCTTGCATGATATTAACATGGGTGGTGTAAGGTGCCTCAGTGGAACCATGGACACAGGCATACTGGAAAGTACAGTTCACAGTAGCACCACGTATTCCATAGCACAGATTTAGTCTTGGCCAACAAGACTCTTGGTTTTTGGATGTACAGTTGCAACTGGGCCCCCATGGCAGTGAGCCCTGGCAGAGAGTGTCCTAAACTGCCTCCCCTCACACTGGTGCAGCGGCAAGAACACATCTAGAAGAGTCTCAGGGCATGAGAAATCAAGATGGACTCAGACCAAAATGTCTTCTTCTGCTGACAGACTAACAGCAGGAGCCTGGGTTCCAACATACATGTGTGATTAGAGCCTGAATGATCGCGGGAACCTTAGTGAATGTGCCTTGTTCACAGCAGGAAGATTCTTCAGGGTCCCCAAGTGGGAACAAACGGTGGTCTAGAGGGTTCATGATTTCTGGGTTGGAAGCACCCATATCTCAGTCAGACACATAATGTGAAAAGAGGTGCTCTGGTTCAAACACCAGGCCCACAGTTTCCCTTTGGACGATAGTGATATGAGGGAAAGTGCTCACCTGCCATCACCGGCAAGCAGGCTGGTTCTCCTAAAGAGCAACATACTTCTCAGTTCTCCAGGCTGCACACAGCCTGGGAGTTGGGGGAATCCTGGAACTGTTGATAGCTGCAAGTCTGGTGGCTGGAAGGATCCTGGGCTTATTGTGCAAATGAAGGCAGGACCTGAAAGGGTCTGTCTTGCAACAGAGCTCTAGATAAATGGTCACGAACAGAGTTCCGTGTTCCACAGCACCAGGCAGCCTGTGGTCCTTGTAGAACCAGTGCACAGACAGCCTGGTCTGTCTGAGAGTATCCCCAGAGCATAGCAGCAGGGCACGGTCACCACAAGTGCAGCAAATGCATGTGTCCAGAAACCCCCTTGTTTCTGGATGTTGGGATAGAAAATCCACCTGATGGGCTCTGGGTTCCTTGGCCTATGTTGAGGGTGATTGTGGGTTGAAAAGTGAAAGTGAGGTCGCTCAGTCATATCTGACTCTTTGCCACTCCATGGACTGTAGCCTACCAAGCTACTCCATCCGTGGAATTTCCCAGGCAAGAATACTGGAGTGGGTTGCCATTTCATTCACTAAGAGATCTTCCTGACCCAGAGATCAAACCCAGGTCTCCCACATTGTAGGCAGACGTTTTACCATCTGAGCCAACAGGGAAGTGTGTTGGGCATGTACAAATGGTATAGCTGAGCGCTAGAACCACCAAATGTTCCGAGAGCTAGGTCTGACCAGTGGCTAGAAGAGTTCTCATTTCTACATCACACAGGAAGGCTGGTGGCCAAAGGACTTTCAGTTACTAGGCACGCGAGAAGACCCCTTGCAAGAAAGACCCCAAGAACACTTGTAAGGAGACATGTCTGTAGTCTGAAGTCTCATTAGGCCTCACATGTGAGGTTGGGTAGAGGGGAAGGGGAAAGGTGGCTGAAATGGTTCTAAGACTTAACTGAAATTACCCACTTTACTTCAGTGTGTATCATGTACTGTGACTGAAAGTGCCCCCACTTCAACACTAGACAACCAAACTGATGGCTGCAAAGCCCCAGGCCCCAGTCATACTGGTGCATTGAGGATGGCACCTACCCCCAAACTCCATGGTTTGGAAAGCCCTTCTGACACTCATGTGGCAGACTGTTGGTGCTAAAATGGATATGGAGTAGCAGCATTTTACAAGTACGATTCCCAATAGGGCTGTATATTACAAGTATGTCTCTGACTAAGGCTAGTTGGAGCCCTGGATGCAAGTAGTGTCTCACATACGAGCCCTCTGCACATCAGAAGTCTTCTGGGAGTTATGCCTGTGGTACCAGTGAGGGGCATGGAAATGTCCCAGGCATGAGACAGTGATATACCCAAAGTGAAAAGCCTTGTTCTTGTCTAAGCCCCATTAGAGGAGCTTGTGTTTCCAAATCATGAGAATAGTGTAGGAGCCTTAAGTATCATCAGAACCTTCCTAAGCAATCTGGTTGTTGGCAGGATGTTCTCTGGGGCACCAATTCCAGGGACAGCTAATGGCCAAGAGAACTAAGCCAAGATTCCCTGGCTATCAAGCTCTCAATTCCTTGAGAATGATAGTGCTCTGACCCCAAGTCTCTAAACCTAAGGTGGTCAGACAGGTGGCCAAGGACCCTAGGTTTTCATGAACATGCACAAAGTGGGGGCCAGCAGGAAACCTGGAACCCTAGCTAACAAATGCTCTGATGACCAGAAATTCCCTAGGCACTTCCAGATCAAGATGCAGTGGGGAAAGAGGCCCCTTGCTTCAGATCTCTGAGTGGATGGTTACCTTTAGGGCAGTGTGTGCCACATATCTGGGGCAGGGTAGTGCACGTATATTCTCCTGGAGCTCAATGCTCAAGTACTTTGACTTCAGAAAGAACCCACAAGGTACAAACACCGGGGAGAACATGTCCAGAAGTGCTCCCTGGGTGAGAGGGCCCTGGACCCAAGGAGGGCAGAAGAGCCTTAGGGACCTAGAGCTCAGGCTGTGAGTTTCACAGCCACTAAGAAGGTGACTATGTGAAGTATACCTAATTCTCCAGCTGATGGACGGGCTAGGTCCACGAGGACATGTGGAACTCAGATGCAGGGACCAGATCATGCTAGGAAGGTGCCCAAGGACACAACGGGGGTGGAATTCCATGTTTAAAAGGGTTCTAGGTTCTGTTTCTAGTAGGATAGCTGAGGACAGTCCCCAAGGCCAGGCCTGGCTAGTGGCTGCAAAAGCCCTAATCTCTGCATCACAATGTCAGTCTGGTGATCTAATGACTTTAGGTCTACAAGGAAGCCAGACAATTCTGGACCATAAGGAATACCAGAACCTAAGGTAGGAAACATGTTGTTGCATTGAGAGTTTGTTGATTGATCCATGCTGCTTGTAAGTACAGTGTCTGAAAGGGCTGAGATTCCTTAGCTGTGAGGGCTCTGGATACATATGTCCATCTACTAACTGTGACCAAAAGACCTCTAGTTTTAAAAGCCATCAATAAAGTAATCACCAGAAATCCCCCTGATCCCCGGGATGTCCATTAAATTTGAGCAGTAAGATCTGTTGTAAACTTCCCTGATGAGATGTGGAGTATGGTGCCTAATTGGGTCAGAGACCTCAGGGTATGGTAGTGTGGTTTTCAATTTGGCTATATATTCCATATCACCGGATTTGGGGGGATCCTGTGTTACAGCAGTTCACTGGGAATCTGGGTAAATCAGGACCCAAAGGGGAGGGAGTTTCCATGGCGGATGGTGTCTGGAAATGGCCCCAGGGACTCCAGTGTGCTAGCAGAAAGAATCCAGAAAAGTCCAAGGGCCTGAGGAAATCTAGATGGACGCAGACTTAAAGGGATCATCAGGTTGATGGTTTAATAACAGGAACCCATATTTCCAAGCCTGACTATGGTTGTGGACCTGAAGGATTGCTGGAATCTTGGAGAGGGGAATTTAGCAGCAGGGAAAATTCCTGGGGCACTGATGAGAGGGCAGACTCAGGCCGAGAGTGCTCATTAATTCTCAAGACTGCTAGCTAATTAAGGTCTGAAAGGCTCACAGTTCCTCCTGGTGGGTATTAGTGCCCTGAGGGTGAATTAATGTGTTTATACTGCAGATGGCCTGGCTTGTTGTCCAAACACTCTCGGTTCCCTAGAACAAATTCACACTGGGAGCCAGGAGGTATCCAGAACCTTAGCTGCCGCGAAGTTGGCTGGTGGGAAGAGAAGATTTTCAGGTACATAAGTTAGATGGAGGTGCAGTGATGCAGAAGGGCCCTCTCATTGCAGGAGGCTGAATGGCTGGTTGCCGATAAAGATCTCCGTTCCAAAGCAAAGATGTGGGCTACTGTGCATAAACGCTGTCCTGGAACCCTACGCAAAATATTGCGGTGTCAGAAAGGACCCTCAGGTTACCAGGACCAGAGCAGAATGTGCTAAGTCCTTTCTGAGTGCTAGTGGCCAGGGCAGTGTCATTGCAGAGGAACACCCTGTAGGTTCCTCCTGATAAAAATGCATGAGATGAACTGAGGGCTTTGAGTCCTGGCGGTATCGGGAGGGTGATGTTCACAAGGGTACTAAGTGTCGTTAAATAACAGTGAGACTCGGGGCCATGAGGTGTGTAGGAACCTTAGGTACTGGGTAATCGGAGCCTCTCCAGGAACACTAGCGAGCAAGCCCGTGACTGATAGAGTTCAAAGTGCCATAGCAAACGAACTAGCTGAGGACTGGAGGAGTAATTGGTTCACGACAAGCCAAACCTAATTCCTCACCTGAAGGGTTCTAGCTTCTGCATGACGGAATAGGTCCAATTTGGTGACTTAGGAACTTTTGGTAACTTAGGAACTTTTGCTTCCTGTGCACGTGATTGTGAGTATTATGGAAATAGTCCCGGAACCTTAGAGCCAAGTTACTGTTGGTGGTCAGTGATTCTGCTGGGCACTGGAGCTACAGGTGAAGGAAGGTGGCCTACAAAGGTCAAATTTCTTGGCTGAAAGGGTACTAGAGAAATACGATTGCCGATCAGGTGCAAAATTTCTTTGCTCAAAGGGCCTACTGTATCTTGGTCAGAGATCTATACCTCAGTCTAATATGGTTCAGTTTCAGCAGTAGGCCGGTGGTCAAATTGGACCAGCAGCTTGTGCTTCCAATATGGACTGTGGGCAGAAAGTACCTCATGAAAACATTTAAAGGTGGAATGGCCTTCACATGTAGTACTAGGGCTAAAGTGCCCATAGGCAGTTTCTGGTAAGGCCGTATATTCCACAGCAAGGTATCTTAATTCAGTTCATAGGAGCACAGTGTACTGACAGTCTAGTTGCCAAAAAGGTCACCTGGACAACAAAGTTGGGGAATGGTGTCTGGAAGTACCCCACCAAGTCATCATTAAGGTGTCAGGCATGTAGCACAGTAGGGTTCTGTGTTGTGAGAAGGAGTGATGGCTTGTTGGGCTTCAGGCATAAAGGCTGCCCCCTGCTGAAGTGCTGGTAGGAAGATTCTATGCGTCCACTGAGGGGTATGAGAATGCATAGAATTATATAGAGGAGGCCAGTTGCTGGCCAGAATACCAGTGTGGGGCCACCATCTGGACCGCTGGACCCAAAGAAATCTTACTTCATCAGTTTGCTTAGAATGGTTGAGGCATACACCTCCCCAGCCAGTGGCTAGTGCCATGACCATGTACTTTCCTTTCCACCATAAGCGGACCGTCTGGTCACTAAAGAACCTTAATACTCACTAACACACATAGAGATTGATGGCCAGTAAGTATTCCATATTGCTTGCTGACAGGAAGTCTGATGGTTGGAAGGTTTTCTGGGAGCACTGCCAAGAAGGCAGTGCAGTTTTAAAAAGGAGCCCGTTGCACTGGTGTTTTCCATAGGTGGTTGTCAATAAAGCCAGACATTCTTCAGCAGTAGAGCAGACTATTTCCCATAAGGGCTCTCTTGGAACCCAGTATGGGGGCAGCACAGTCTTTTAAAGGACAAGCAGGGCATTGCCCCAGGGCAGAAGGTGTCTGGAAGTGGTTCAGAGTTCCTGTGCCCTAGACCGTATGTGTTGAAAGAACTCCTGGAATCGTAGATGCACAAAGTTTCTGGGTTCTATAGCCTACTGTAAGGGAGATTGTCTCAAAGGTTTACACTTTGTTGATGACCTTGCCAGAAGGAGCTCTTCAATTGTAGTGAGGGGTAATTGGTTATTGGCAGGTACTGGGATGCATGCAGAGCCAGTAGGGATGGTGACCGAAATGACTCAAGTGATTAAATCAAAAGGAATTCTGAGCAGTGGGTCAATCTTACAGTCAAAATCTCTGGGTCCACAGCATTCAATGGGTGAAAAGTTATCCCTGAAACTCTTCAGTGTGAAAGGGCCTTCATAATTCCAATAAGACTGTAGAATGCTGCCAAAGGGGTCTAGGGAGCTGGAACATCCCTTGCAGGCCGTGTTGCACAGTAAGTGTTTGTGGTAAGGCCCCTGGTACAGCTGGTGGTAAGTCTCATCGCCAAAAGGGCCCCAGTGCATAACTGGATGGGCACATGGTGTCCAGAAGTCCCTCCCCAGCCTTGTGCCCCTCTTGACCTGCTTCCAGACTAACAAGTGTGTGTAACTGTCCTGGGTTTCAGCACCTTGGACAGCACATTACGGACGAACTCTTAGGGTCCTAGGGAGGGAGTTGTGATAGCTTATGGTGAAGGATATCTCTGAAAAAGAAGATTTAGCTTAGGGACCAGGGAGCAGGCTTGATCACTCAAGAGCTTTTGTGTAGCAGTTTTATTAAAGTGAAAAAGGGACAGAGAAATTCTGACATAGGCATCAGAAGGGGGTTGGAAAGTGCTCTCCTTGCTAACCTAAGCAAGGGAGTTAGTTATATACTTTTAAATTGATTATTACAATAATCAAAGAATATCTCAAGGTTGTAAAGATCTTACCAGACCCACTCTCACATTTTACAGTTTAAGATAACAGGATTAGAACTGAACAATAGAAAGATCTTACCAGACCCAATCCCATAATACACATTTTAAGATAACAGGATTAGTCAAAAGGTTTTCAAGAAGGAGAAATAGCCCTCAAGCAGGATACATTGTTGTTATATAATCCTTACTAAGGGAATGTAGGAAAAAGGAGTTTGTCCTTTCCTCCTCCTTGAGAATTCCAGACCCTCATCTCCTCCTTGAGAGCCCCAGAGCCCTTTCTCCTCCTCGGGGACCCTGGACTTCTTATTAACCTGCCTAGGAATTGACTCTCTCAGTTGGACATATCGTACAAGAGCTATAGGTTCTACATCTTACAAGAAGAGATACTGTCAGAAGGTACACGGTTGCCCAGTTTGCAGACCACATTTTAGACCTTAGGACACCTGGAATTCTGGGGTTTAGAGTAGATGGTGACCATAATGTGCTGTGTATACTAACTTCTGCAAAGACAGAAAGGATTTTCAGCAGTTTTTCAAATGGGATAAAGTGAAATTGAAGTCAGTCAGTCATGTCTGACTCTTTGTGACCCCGTGGACCCCTCCAGGCTCCTCCATCCATGGGATTCTCCAGGCAAGAGTACTGGAGTGGGTTGCCATTTCCTTCTCCAATATTTATTTGAGACCCCTTTTTTGGGGGGGGGGGAAGAAGACTAGAGTGGGTTGCCATTTCCTTCTCCAGATCTTCCCGACCCCAGGGGTTGAACCTGGGTCTCCTGCACTGTAGGCAGACACTTTACTGTCTGAGCCACCAAGGAAGTCTGAGGCCTATAAAGGCCTCCCTTTGAAGGAGGTTGCCATTATCTTCATTGCCTCCACCATAGTCTCACTCCAGGTAAATAACAGGGAAGTCTTCCCTAGGGGTAGGCTTCCCTGGTGGCTCAGTCTGCCTGCAATGTGGGTGACCTGGGTTTGATCCCTGGGTTGGGAATATCCACTGGAGAAGGAAATGGCAACCTACTCCAGAATTCTTGCTTGGATAATTCCATGGACAGAGGAACCTGGTGGGCTACAATCCATGGGATCACAAAGAGTTGGACTGAGTAACTAACTTTTACTTTTCCATTTTTGAAATAATAGGGAGGGAACATAGCCCCACTTATCAACAGATAATTGGATAAAAGATTTACTGAGTTAGATCCTGCCCATCAGAATAAGACTCAGTTTTCCCCTCAGTCAATCTCTCCCATCAAGAAGTTTCCATAAGCCTCTTATCCTTCTCCATCAGAGGGCAGACAGACTGAAAACCACAATCACAGAAAACTAACCAATCTGATCATATGGACCACAGCCTTGTTTAACTCATTGAAACTATGAGTCATGCCTTGTAGGGCCACCCAAGACAGACGGGTCATGGTGAAGAGAGTTTTGACAAAATGTAGTCTACTGGAGAAGAAAATGGCAAACCACTTCAATATTCTTGCCTCGAGAACCTCATGAACAGGATGAAAAGGCAAAAAATATAGGACACTGAAAAATGAACTCCCCAGGTCGGTAGGTGCCCAATATTCTACTGGAGATCAGTGGAGAAATAACTCAGAAAGAATGAAGAGATGGAGCCAAAGCAACAACAACACCCAGTTGTGGATGTGACTGGTGATGGAAGTAAAATCTGATGCTGTCAAGAGCAATATTGCATAGGAACCTGGAATGTTAGGTCCATGAATCAAGGCAAATTGGAAGTGNACATTCAATTCCCAGTCACACTGGTGAACTCCACGATGGTTTCAATGTTATGTGAGGACAGTAGTATATAACTGGGAATAGAGTGCCCAGATAAGCAGTTCAATGGGTTTCATGTCACACTCTCAGTTTTTCTTTAATCTGGCTTCTTTCCATTCACCTTCCTTAGCTCTCCCAATTCACATGAATTCTCCGTTGCCCTCTCACTTTCTAAACCTTTGCTTCTATTGGATTATATTGTCATCCTACCTGAGCAATAAGCAGTATGTGTGTTTGCAAATAACTGATGACTTCATTGGGTATCTCCGATAATAACCCCAAAAGTTGATTTACATCAAACAGAAACATCAAAATTTGATGGCTTCAAATATTGATAAAATGAAAGTTGATAAAAATGAATAAATTATATACAGTGTTAATTTCAAAATTCTGTTTTGAAAAAACTCTTGTATATATGCCACATGTTATTTTTGTATGTTTTCTAAGAGATATTTATACTACATTCTGTTGGCAATATACTTTAGGAATATTTCATAGCTTCTTACTATCTAAAATAAAATATTTGAAAGAAATCTTCAGTCTTAAGAACCCAACATAATAAGCCACACAAATGATTCTAACATTTTATAATTCTTACCTACAGGAAAACACTTATGCCATGATAGCCAGAAAGCTATGGGCTCTACATTATATCTGGTTTGACATAATAAAGAACAAACATTATGTAGAGAGTGGGGGCAATAAGCCTGTTTTTATTTTTAGCAGCTTTAAATACTTTACTAGAAATGTCAGAAGCTTGGTGACAAACACTAGGAAAAAATAGCCCAGTTTGGTATTTACATCACATAAACATTAACACGTCAAGTAAACAGGGATCAGTAACATACACACACACACACACACACATTTATTACATATATAACATATTATGTATGTATACTGTTGTTGTTCAGTTGCTAAGTCATGTCTGACTATTTGTGACCCCATGGATTGTATAGCCTGCCAGGCTTCTCTGTCCATTGGGATTCTCCAGGCAGGAATACTGGAGTGGGTTGCCATTTCCTTCTTCAGGGATCAAACCCAGGCCTCCCACATTACAGGTGGATTCTTCACCATCTGAGCCACCAGGGAAGCCACCCTGTCCTTCACTATCTCCCAGAGTTTGCTCAGATTCATGTCCATGTAAGTATAACATGTTATATATGTATATTCATGGTATTACACTTGACATTTTTCATAGAAGTAAAACTGTTGTGTTCATTTTTGCTTTGATATGATTGATGAAACAAAAGTATTTAGATACTAAGAGTCACCTGTCAAGTAAGATTTTACTTTTCCATTATTTTTATTATCTTTAGCAGTATGGATAGCATTAAAGATAGTGATTTAACAAATAACTTAAAGCTAATGAACATGGTGACAGACACTAGGAAATGGTATAGTAATGCGAATAAAAAATATACCTCTCAGTGCAATTTGTTTAAATACTTTGTCATTTCCTTTTTCCATGTAAGTGTACAAGTGCTGTTTTCTAGCTAGTGTTATAGATTTTATTAATGCACTACTGTCACCAAGAAAGTTTTGAAATGGTTCTTGTGATTAGCAAAAATGATCAGCTAAAATTACACAAGGCAATGGGCACTTTTTTAGCCCTCAAATCTTATTAATCATCAGATTCTTTACACATAACATTATATAAAAGAGAATAAAACAGCCACACTCATACTGAATTATATGTTAATGTATAATCATGCACAGTTGTGTATGACATGACATTTTACGTGTCTGACTGTATGTAATTATCTGAAAACAGAGGGCAAAATCAACAGAAATTATCAGATGCCAATCAATTAATTATCTTTAAAATCAAAGAGAACCAAAGATACACTATTTTGAAACATCTTTAATTTTCATTTTCCATATGTAGACTAAATAGCAATGCTTCCCCAAATCTGAGGTTTATTAAAATCACTTGGGACATTTTATAAATGGGGATGTCCAAGTTGCCTGTCTTAATAATTAAATCAGAATGCCTGAAGGTAGGTGCATTTTTTTTCTCAAACGCTTCCTGGTGATTCCAACGTACAGCAAAGTTTCAAAAGAGCTGATAAAAATATATAAAATTTTAGCACAGAATTTTATTAGTGTCAGTTTTCTTAGACAATAATAAAGGCTACTGAATTTTTTTTCCCCTTTCAAATAGACTTTGTAAAGGTGATAGTTTGGGGGAAATTCCACATAGAAATCCTTCAAGTGTCTCCAAGAAATCTTTGTACTGTGAGCCAGTAAAGAGGACTTGACATATAAATGCATGTTTGACAATTTATATCAGCTGTTGCTTTTCAGATTATTTAGGTAAACTGTCAGATTTCCACTTCTGACAGAAGACTTCAAATCAGAGAAAAGACTATTATGCAATAGTCAATATTTAGAGCAGGGGTGAGGATCATAAGCCTTGAGAAACATTCTCATGTAAGAGGGAGGATGGTATGGAGGAGAAAAAAATGTATTCTGAGTCCAAATTATTGGAGTAGTGCTCTTTCCCCTCTGCCATTTGCTAGATATGTTGCTGGGCAACTTATAATCTTGAACCTAAGTTTTTTTCTCATCTATAAAATGAGAGACTAATATCACTTTTGCTCTCTGGGATCAGCACTGGGAGGATCAAGTAAGATTATAAGTGGGCTGAAACTATAAAATAAAACATACAGACTAGTTATTTTCATCACTGAACTAGTCTGATGATTCATGCAGCTAACAGATTTAGTGTACACATTACCTCGTCAATACTATTATTCTACTCCTCACATTAGTTTTAAAAACACCCTTCTCTTGATCATGAGTCTCAGCTGGGTAAGGATATAGTATTTAACATCAATAGTCTGGCCTAAGAGATGGAAAATGACAGAAAATAAAGGGAAAGTTAATTACAGTGTTGTGTGCTGCTAAACAATGTCTAAATTGTAAACCAAATCTCTGAGGTGAAATGCAGGCCTGAGAAACATCTCTTAGAGGAAAATGCGTGACTGTAAAATCCAAGCTTCAATCATGAGAGCTAGAAATATTAATTATATCAAACACTCCTTGAACACTCCACATCTCTGCAAATGGCACTATTTTGTTACTTTCTATGACTGAGTAATATCCATATATATACTACTACATATAAAATAGGCTTCCCTGGTAGCTCAGACCATAAAGAATCTGCCTGCAATGCGGGAGACCCAGGTTTGATCCCTGGGTTGGGAAGATCTCCTGGAGTAGGAAATGACAACCCACTCCGGTGTTCTTGCCTGGAAAATTCCATGGGCAGAGGAGCTTGGCAGGCTACAGTCCATGGGGTTGCAAAGAGTTGGACACAACTGAGTGACTAACACACACACACACACACACACACACACACAATAGGTAACTAATGAAAACCTACTGTATGTCACAGTTCAGTAATTCTTGGCTGATGTTGATGCACACGTGACACTGGCACCACAGTGTTGGCCGATAGCCCTGCACATGTGGGTAGAGTTTATTGAGCGGTGGTCTCTCTATGCTCACCAGGCAGAGATGCTATGGGTCATTTTTCCTTTGTTTTCAGTGCATCTGCTTGGTACCCCAACAGTGGTTTTCAACCATGGCTACCTACTGTAATCATCTGGGTAGCTTTAAGAATAGTAATTTGCAGGGGACCATCTTCAGATACACTGATTTAATTAGTTTTGAGGTCAGCCTGGGTATTGGGATTTTTTTAAACTCCCAAGATGATTCTCATGTGCAGTCAAGGTTGAGAATCACAGTAATAGGAAGTTCTTCTGGTTCAACATTGCTGCTGCTAAGTCACTTCAGTCGTGTCCGACTCTGTGCGACCCCATAGACAGCAGCCCACCAGGCTCCCCCATCCCTGGGATTCTCCAGGCAAGAACACTGGAGTGGGTTGCCATTTCCTTCTCCAAAGTTCAACATTGCTAGGGAGCACAATTCCTGTCTTCTAGGGGTCCTGGCTGCAAAGACTATGGAGGGGATCAAGGTGTCTGTAGAGCTTCACATATCTTTTGGTTTTCAGTCTTACCTGTATTTATGCCTCAACTAGTACCCCTAAGTCTATAGTTTCTGAACCTTTATGGATGGTATTTTTGTATAGCTCTTGATTATTTAACTCTAAACTTAAAAATATTTTGGAATAGACAAAGCAAAGATTCAGAATAGTATGAAATGGAAAGCTTTGTTGTCCTTTAACCACTCAGATTCCTTCTCTAGAGTCAACAAGTAAGATCAATTTCTTCTAGAGACATTTAAACTTATAAATGTTTATACTTCTTAAACACAAGTGGTGGCATACTACACACATAGTATAGTATTGGGGGGCTTTACCTTTTATACTTTACAATATATCGTAGAATCCATCCCACAGTCTTACAAATAAAGTTGATTCATTTTTCTAAAGGTTGCATCATATTCCACTGGGTGGCTGTACCATGATTTCCTTAGCTGATCCTTTATTAATGTACACATTTGGGAACACTGCTTACAGTACAGCTACTACAAATGACATGGTAATAATAAAGCTGCAGAAGATATTTCATATATGTAAGACAAATTTTCATTTTCATTAATCTCATTTACTCTCTAATATATCTTAGGAATGATGACATTCTTTTTTAAAAAATCGCTATGGCTACCACATGGTGAATAGATGGTGGAAGGTCAGAGATAAGCAGAGAAATGAGTTAGGAGGTTAGTCCAAATGAGAGAATGATGGTGACCTCTTCCAGCTTGATAACAGAGGGGTTAAGTTGGACATTTTGTTTGAGATGCGTTAATTTCCCAAGGCCACTGGATATACAAAACTAGAGCTAAAAGGTGAAACCTGCATTCGAACTGTATATTTTGAAGTCATTGGCAAGTATTGGGTTGGCCAAAAAGTTTTCTATAAGATGTTCTGGAAAAATTCAAACAAACTTTTTGGCCAACCCAACAGATGGAAACTGAACCTGGGCAGTGGATGAGATCATAACATGAGGTGAGACAGGAAGAGGCCCTAAGACTAGGCTCAGAGAAAGGACATTATTTATAATCTATGTAATAGAGAATATATTATCTAAAGAGTATTGATATATTTTTTAAAGTAGGAATAAAATCATTAACTACTGTCATGAGCTCCAATGGAAGAGTTTCAAAAAGAAGGAAATAGTCAAGTTTTTTTTTTTTTTACATTTCCCAAAAGCTGCTAAGAATTCTACTGTACTTATTTTCAAGGTTTTCATGGTGCACTTAAATTTTTCTTTCATATCGCTTTATTTTGGTTTGTACCTCTAATTTAAACATATTATTTAAGTAATTCTGTTTCCCCACAGAATATAAGTTCCATGAAGGCAATAACAGTAAGTGTTTTATTCACCAGTACCTAGCTGAAGATGAATATCTGTCTGATAAGCATTTCTCACCAGTACCTGGCAGAGCTTGGCAAAAAGTAAGTATTAAAATATTTATGGAAGAAATGCTAGATCAAGATGAGGGTAGAAACAATGTCAGTGGATGCAATCATGGAAGTCATTGGAGGGATTCTGGTAGAGAGGTTAGGATGACAGCCAGAGAGGTAGAACAGATGAAGGAGAAAATGAGAGATGAGGACACAGGAAGCAGGTACAGACAACTCTAATGAGAAGTTTGGCTGAGAACAAAGACAGAGATGGGGCAGGAGCTGGAAAGTGAAGTAGTACTAACAATAGAGAAAAGCAATTATTTAAAAAAAAAAAAAAGAAACTAAAGTAGAACTGAAGGAGGCAGAATGGTATTTTCACACCAAAATTTGATATCAATTCATGGAGGAACTTGTTCTGTCCTAGAAATGATGTTTTCCACTTCCAAAGTAGGAAGAACCTGATGGCTTATGTTAAGTTTCAGAAATCCTGCCACTCTAAGTTTCCTTTCATGTCAGTTATAATGATTACTTAAAATGTGAACTTGCATCCTTTCCCAGTAGAGACATTGCAATCAGATGTAGTCAGACATTAGAGGCTCTGGAATAGTGCTACTGTAGTTCTCTCTGGCCCCTGGAGGAGGGTATGACTACCTACTCCAGTATTCTTGCCTAGAAAATTCCATGAACAGAGGAGCCTGGAAGGCTACAGTCCACAGGGTCTCAAAGAGTCAGACACAACTGAAACAACTTAGCACACACACAAATTCTGGATGTTCAAGCTGGATTTAGAAGAGGCAGAGGAACCAGAGATCAAATTGCCAACATTCGTTGGATCATAGAAAAAACGAAGGAATTCTAGAAAAACATCCATTCCTATTTCATTGACTATGAAAAAGCTTTTGATTGTGAAGATCACAACTCAACTGGAAAATTCTTGAAGAGATGGGAATGCCAGACCTGCCTCCCAAGAAGTCTCTATGCAGGTCAAGAAGCAACAGTTAGAACCAGACATGGAATAACAGACTGGTTCCAAATTGGGAAAGGAGTACTTCAAGGCTGTACGTTGTCACCCTGCTTATTTAACTTATATGAAGAGTACATCATACGAAATGCCAGGTTGGATGAAGCACAAGCTGGAATCAAGATTGCTGGGAGAAATATCAATAATCTCAGATATGCAGATGACACTACCCTAATGGCAGAAGGCAAAGATGAACTAAAGAGCCTCTTCATGAAGGTGAAAGAGGAGAGTGAAAAAGTTGGCTTAAAATTCAGTATTCAAAAAACTAAGATCATGGCATCTGGTCCCATCACTTCATGGCAAATACATGGGGAAACAATGGAAACAGTGACAGACTTTATTTTCTTGGGCTCCAAAATCACTATGGACAATGACTATGGCCATGAAATTAAAAGACATTTGCTCCTTGGAAGAAAAGCTATGACAGACAGCATATTAAAAAGGAGAGATGTTATTTTGCCAACAAATGTCTGTATAGTCAAAGCTATGGTTTTTCCAGTAGTCATGTACAGATGGAAGAGTTGGATCATAAAGAAGGCTGAGCACCGAAGAACTGATGCCTTCTAACTGTGGTGTTGGAGAAGACTCTTGAGAGTCCCTTGGACTGCAAGGAGATCAAACCAGTCAGTACTAAAGGAAATCAATCCTGAATATTCACTGGAGGGACTGATGCTGAAGTTCCAATACTTTGGCCACCCAATGTGAAGAGCTGACTCCTTAGAAAAGACCCTGATGCTGGGAAAGATTGAAGGCAGGAGGAGAAGGGGATGACAGAGGATGAGGTGGTTGGATGGCACCACCAACTGGATGGACATGACTTTGAGCAAGCTCTGGGAGTTGGTGAAGGACAGGGAAGCCTGGCATGCTGCAGTCCATGGGGTCGCAAGGAGTCAGACACGACTGAGCGACAGAACAACAGTTCTCTGGAGGAGTATATTAAATATTCTCAGGCTATGCCATTTACTTTCATTTTTCTATAATTTAACTATTCAACAGCTCTGAATGCTTTTTCTTTTCACTTGTAGATAGGTTCTAAGGTAATGCACTTGAGATTGTTTTACATTCACTAATAGTATTATACTAAAAGACTTGAACTTTCAATAAATTTGAAGGTAACTGATTACATTTATGTGAATCATTTTCATGAGTCTCAGACTGAAATCATCACTACACAGTAAGGAAGAAAGGAGACCACCTCAGAGTTATTTTCTCTTTCTATTGTAATGTCTAATTTTGAAGCTAAAATCTATTTTGTGATTTCCTTGGTTGTTACACATTCAGTTTGAAACACTCATAAGGGTGCAAGGAATTATCTCTGGGACTATAAGAATACCTGAACATAGCTAATACCTCATCAGGTATTAAGTATGTGTCTGCAATAGTTATAAATTAAGCAGGTAGAAAC
The DNA here is from genome assembly GCA_006410615.1 of Neotragus moschatus. NCBI lineage: Eukaryota > Metazoa > Chordata > Mammalia > Artiodactyla > Bovidae > Neotragus > Neotragus moschatus. The sequence goes on along the minus strand of SJYA01003638.1, from coordinate 498,398 downwards.
CAGATGCAATAGTATCTGATCTATTTGGAATGAATCAGATTCTTGGAGGATCATGAGAATTATATATTCCAATAACATGAATCATCTTTAGCTCTCTTTTGAGTTAATTCACCTTTACCCACTTTTTTCAAAGGATATGTTCTTCAAATATTTTCCTCTCCACTTAATCATGACTAGCAGAATGGCAACCCACTCCAGCACTCTTGCCTGGAAAATTCCTTGGGTGGAGGAGCCTGGTAGGCTGCAGTCCATGGGGTTGCTAAGAGTTGGACACGACTGAACGACTTCACTTTCACGCATTGGAGAAGGAAATGGCAACCCACTCCAGCATTCTTGCCTGGAGAATCCCAGGGACGGTGGAGCCTGGTGGGCTGCCGTCCATGGGGTCGCAGAGTCAGACACGACTGAAGCAACTTAGCAGCAGCAGCAGCAGCAGCAGTAAACTTTAAGGTGAATACCATAATAGCTAAATGCTCAGGCAGGTTTCAACTTCACTTAAATTATTTTCTGAATTGCTTATGTGTCCTGTCAGCCATGACTTCCCCTTCAGATACCATTACTATTAGACTTCCTGCTTTCAAGGGATGGAGATATTTATTAAAGCTATAGATATGATTGGTAACAATTTTTGCAAACATATTCAACCTTCATTTGCAGATCTGTCAACAATGAATGAATTTTATCATTTTATTTTTTTTCTTCTACTTTCTCTGATGTTATACAGTTCAAAGACAGAGATTATGGAACTCACTACACATATGTCCTTGAATGAGTTATTCTAATGAATCTCATTCTCTAAAAATTAAGATGTAATATCAACCTCAAGGAATTTCTAAATGAAATAATGTGTACAAAATAATTAGAACTTGGCTCCTAAAAAGTGTCAGGCATTTCATAAACACTTAACTCAAGATGGATTATTTCCTGGGAAATAAACATACATTCAACAGTTTTACTGATCCTAAAGTAATATACACTCAATGTAGAAAACTTGATAAATACAAAGCATAAATTTGTATCACCTGTAGAACCACCAGATAAAATCATTATTAAGATATAGGCGTGTTGAAGTGAAGTCAAGTGAAGTCAAAGTCACTCAGTTATGTCCAACTCTTTGTGACCCCATGGACTATACAGTCCATGGAATTCTCCAGGCCAGAATACTGGAGTGGGTAGCCGTTCCCTTCTCCAGGGGAGCTTCTCAACCCAGGGAGCAAACATAGGTCTCCTGCATTGCAGCTGGATTCTTTACCAGCTTAGCCACAAAAAAATAGGTTAAGCCCCAAGCTCCAGAATCTAGTACTTGTGTTAAAAATATATACACATATCTATCTATAAAAGAGATAAGAGATACACACATAGTAGAATAAGGTGATAAAATCAGCCCATTACAATATCTACATATTATCTAGGCCTTTCCTGGTGGCTCAGATGGTAAAGAATCTTCCTGCAATGCAGGAGATGCAGGTTCAATTCCCGGGTTGGGAAGATCCCCTGGAGAAGGGAATGGTAACCCACTCCAGTATTCTCACGTGGAGAATCCCATGGGCACAGCATCTATACATACATCTATGTAACTATAAATATATCTATATCTTTACCTACATCTTTAGAGATAATATGATTTAAACTTCCAGGAAAGCCTTTGTTTTGGTTTGGTTTATTTTTTGAGATTGAAGGTTTTCTCCTGCTAGTGCATGCATGCTAAGTCGCTTCAGTGATGTCTAACTCTTTGTGACCCCGTGGACTGTGGCCTACCAGGTTCCTCTGCCCATGGGATTCTCTAGGTAAGAATACTGGAGTGGGTTGCCATGCCCTCCTCCAGGGGATCTTCCTGATCCAGAGATCAAACCCACCTCTCTTACCTCTCGTGCATTGGCAGGTGAGTTCTTTACCACAAGCACCACCTGGGAAGCTCCTCTTCTTCCAAGGGTACTGATTTCTTCAAGCTAACACTGGCAGGTACAACTCATAGCATCATTCAAGGTGACTAGTGGGCCAACATTTGAGTAACAGGCATATTCTCCTCTTCAGTGTTTGTTGACAATTTAGAGAAATGAAAGTGCTACCTGACAGTAGTGTTTTTGCCTACAAGTATTTTGTGAAGACTGTAATACTGGAGGTAGGCAAGATAGTACGAGTGTAACTTTGTGGGGACTTTAAGTCTGTAGTGATGTAAAGGGAGCATAAACAGAAATAGATGTCAGCTTGGCAGACAGTATTGCATTTTCCACATCCAGTGGGCTTGCTTTGACCAGTAGTAACTGAATAGGTTTCTGCCATTTGTAGGATCTTTGAGTCTCAATAATCTGTCCAGGGACCCCAGAACCATGACATCAGTCATTTGGGTTTCTAGAGATGTCTGCCACTCATTTTGCTGTATGGTATCAAGCAGGTTAAGTCATCTCTCTGGGCTGCAATTTCTTTAAATCAAGATTTTTACTTGCAAGTAATGGCAATATAGGAGAGGGAAATGGCAACCCGCTCCAGTATTCTTGCCTGGAGAATCCCATGGACAGAGGATCCTGGTGGGCTGCCATCTATGGGGTCACACAGAGTCAGGCACGACTGAAGCAACTTAGCAGCAGCAGCAGCAGCGGCAATACAAAAATGTGTTTTTAAAAAAGGAAATGTGTGCCTCTAGGATAATATGAGGATAACTAACATCTGTTGAGAACTTTGTTTGCTTAAGCCTATTTCAAGTATATTTGCTTATTTTATATGTCCACAGTTTAAGCAATACTGTCAAACTCACGTTATGAAGCCACCATTACCCTGATACCAAAACCAGACAAAGATACCAGAAAAAAGAAAACTACAGTCCAACATTACTAATGAAGATAGACATAAAAATCCTCTACAAAATATCAGCAAGCAGAATCCAATAAGACATTAAAAGTATCATACACCCATGATCAAGAGGGATTTATCCCAGGGAGTTAAGGATTTTTCAATATCAATCACTGTGATATACCACATCAACAAACTGAAGAATAAAAACCACATGACCATCTCAATATATGTAGAAAAAGCTTTTGACAAAATTCAACACTCATTTATGATAAAAATTCTCCAGAAAGTGGGTATAGAAGGAACACACCTCAGCATACTAAAGGCCATATACAACAAAGCTGCCAGCTTTTCCATGGTGAAAAGCTAATATGTCCACAGTTTTATGTATCAGGTATTGTTATTTCCATTTTACAGATAAGGAAATTGAGGCACAAAGGAGCACTCAAGGATATGCAGTTAGTAAGAGTGAAGCTGGGACTCACATTGATAGCAGATGCTCAACAAATAGCATGAAGAGCCAAAAAGTGACAAATGTAAGTAGATCAATTAGCTGGAAGTAATAAAACATTTATGAAGCCAAAAGCAGATTTTATTTCCACGTGATTCACTTAGTTTCTTTTTCATGGTAATAGTGGCACCCTTATGCTCACTTATCTCTGGCTTCTGGTCACCTGACAAGCCAATGAATGAAGAGTTCTATGTCATTTCTGGGATTAACACCTTAGGCAGGCTCTGTGCGTTGGGGATCCATAGCCTATTTCATACATGAGATGGTCAGCACACGAATTATTCAATCACTATGTAATTTTCTTTCAAAATGTATTCTAAGTCCAAAGCCTTTCAACAGTGACAAAAATATGTACTCAGTTAAAAATAGCCAGGAGGATCTGCCTCTACCAATAAAATGATCTCTATATTTCATTCACCATATTTTCACCTATTTATGCTTTGTCTTCTTTTAAAAGGAAACTGAAGTGATTGAGACATCTTTTTAAAATTCCAAGTCTCTCCAAAAGTCCACTTTGTAGATAACCCATCTAGAACACAAAATAACAGAAAGTTATTAAAAAGTCAACCTTAAAAGTGTACATAATAAAAGTACGAAAGAGTAACAACAAAAAGCAACCACAGTAAGTACATTTCATTTCCAACAAACCAGATTAAACTATCCAAAGGGGAGAGAAAAACTTATCTATATTATAATAATTAATAAGAGTAAAGTATTCCCTGAGGTTCAGTACTGCTATAATTGATTGAATGACTCCTGTATCTTAGGTACTTTTCATTTCTCCAATTTTTCTTCATGTCTCTTATGTGCCGGGCCCACTTCTAGGTGCTACGAATACAAGAGTGAACCAAAGAAGGTAAAATTTCTTATCCTCATAGAACATTTTACTGGGGATGTAGAAAATAAACAAGCTAAAAAGGTTAGATACTTATATGTTAGGTAGCAATAATCCTCAAAATACTCATAAGAAGTGAGAGTTATCTTTTAATTTTTATTTTACATTGGCGTATAGTTAGTCTCAAGTGTATAACAGAGTGATTCAGTTAAACACACACATACACACACACACACACACACACACACACACACATATATATATATATTCTTTTTCAAATTATTTTCCCATTCAGGTTATTACAGAGTATTGACCAGAGTTCCTGTGCCATACAGTAGGTCCTTGTTGATAATGCTTTTTAAACATAGCAGTGTTTACGTGCCCAGTTCAAACTTTTAATCTATCACTTCTTCCCACTGGTAACCATAAGCTCCTTCTCTAAGTCTATGAGTGTGTTTCTGTTTCATAAATAAGTTCATCTGTATCCTTTTTTAGATTCCACATATAAGTGATATCATATGATATGTCTCTGTCTGACTTACGAAGTGAGTCATTACCTAACATTTCAGAAGAGGAACACATGAACAAGGTTAGCAGTAATTTCTGTCATCTCTTTCCTTCCCCAAAAGGCTCTGCTCATCACTTTGACAATGCAGCGAGTATAAAATGTCCCATTTGAAGGGATTAGAGCTGCTACAAGGCTGTGGCAGGTCACGACATTGTGGCACCTTCTATCCCCCCATGGTAGAACAACTTGAGGCCCAGAGAGTAGACCTAATGTCCAAATGGTATACAATAACAAGTCTGAAACTGAGTCCTCACTCAAAGGACTGGGCAGAAGATGGCAAGAGAACCTTTAAATGAGGGAGTGGTAAGAGTATCATAGAGACTGAAAAAAATTTCTGCTGGAGTTTTCAAGTAGGAAAAAGTGAGTATTTTTTGAAGGCCAGGCTCAGTGACGCGGAAGAGGCAGAAACCAGAATGCAACAGCTTGAGCACTGGCAGAAAAGCGTGTAAAGCTAGGTAATATCTAATAAGAGTAAATACATGGACATAGAGTGAAAAAAAATGTGAATTTAATTATGACTGAAAGAACCATGGAACCCTCCATGAAAGAGTAGGCACTGAAAAACAGGATTCAAATGATAGAGAAGGGAGAGGAAGAAAAAAAAAAAAGAGATGATAGGAACACAGTATGCAAAGATGAACAAGCAGAAGTGAAAAGAGTCAGTACTTTAATTTGACTGTAGGGTAGAGAATACATTTGGGATCAGAGGCCAGTAAGAATGGGGAAGTAGGCTAGGGACTGGTCGTGAAACTCCTAGAATACCACAGAAATTTTGACAAAATAATTAAATTCAGTCTCTAAGAATTATAATGCATCAAATTTTATTTATTTTGAAAACACTATTACTTCAAAATGTTAATATGTTTTAAGACAACATATTAGCTTTGGAGTAATACATATTTGGTTAATAACCCCCCAAATAAGAATGACATTTCAATGGAAAACTTGATGAACTGTAAAGCATTTTTACAGGATACACGAAGTGTCTGGTGGTGTTATTAGTACCAATTATACTGTCTATCACAAGATATTACTAGATATGTTTCTGTGACTCTGGCTTCCAATTTCATCTTCAGTTATAGTATTTTAACACATACTTATTATTCCCTAAACATTTCCTTGGAACTTAAATGAAAGGATGCCTTATTTATATTGGAAATGTCACCTATACAACATTCAATAGCATTCTTTTATTCCAAAGGGCACTGAGAGCTAATTAACTAATCCAGCATAGATCATTAAGTGTAAACCAGCACATCATATCTTATTCAGGATTTCACCTTCATCTAACAACAGGATTGACCCTCAGACGTGCAAAGTACAGNAAGATGGCAAGAGAACCTTTAAATGAGGGAGTGGTAAGAGTATCATAGAGACTGAAAAAAATTTCTGCTGGAGTTTTCAAGTAGGAAAAAGTGAGTATTTTTTGAAGGCCAGGCTCAGTGACGCGGAAGAGGCAGAAACCAGAATGCAACAGCTTGAGCACTGGCAGAAAAGCGTGTAAAGCTAGGTAATATCTAATAAGAGTAAATACATGGACATAGAGTGAAAAAAAATGTGAATTTAATTATGACTGAAAGAACCATGGAACCCTCCATGAAAGAGTAGGCACTGAAAAACAGGATTCAAATGATAGAGAAGGGAGAGGAAGAAAAAAAAAAAAGAGATGATAGGAACACAGTATGCAAAGATGAACAAGCAGAAGTGAAAAGAGTCAGTACTTTAATTTGACTGTAGGGTAGAGAATACATTTGGGATCAGAGGCCAGTAAGAATGGGGAAGTAGGCTAGGGACTGGTCGTGAAACTCCTAGAATACCACAGAAATTTTGACAAAATAATTAAATTCAGTCTCTAAGAATTATAATGCATCAAATTTTATTTATTTTGAAAACACTATTACTTCAAAATGTTAATATGTTTTAAGACAACATATTAGCTTTGGAGTAATACATATTTGGTTAATAACCCCCCAAATAAGAATGACATTTCAATGGAAAACTTGATGAACTGTAAAGCATTTTTACAGGATACACGAAGTGTCTGGTGGTGTTATTAGTACCAATTATACTGTCTATCACAAGATATTACTAGATATGTTTCTGTGACTCTGGCTTCCAATTTCATCTTCAGTTATAGTATTTTAACACATACTTATTATTCCCTAAACATTTCCTTGGAACTTAAATGAAAGGATGCCTTATTTATATTGGAAATGTCACCTATACAACATTCAATAGCATTCTTTTATTCCAAAGGGCACTGAGAGCTAATTAACTAATCCAGCATAGATCATTAAGTGTAAACCAGCACATCATATCTTATTCAGGATTTCACCTTCATCTAACAACAGGATTGACCCTCAGACGTGCAAAGTACAGCACTCAACTGGAACAACTGCTAGACTTCCTGTAAGCTCTAGAAAGTTAAATAACTTTTTATATTTTTTCAAGCATCCAGTGGCTTTATTAAATTTTATTTGTGGAAAAGATCACTGTAAACATAGGCCATAATGTTAACTTTAAGGGTACTTAAGGCCTGAAAATATTTCCTAACAACATTCTTAATGTTTTCACCATGGCAAATACTACTGCTGGCCTACCCAATACCCACTACCCTCCCCAGTGTTCCTTGATGGCAAAGCACGACTTATGTAACAGAGCCTCAGAGATTTCATTAATGCAATTTATTGACCACAGATTACAGTCTGTGTATCATGTCGTGTTTCTTATTTTGCCTATATTCTAGCCATAATGAACCTTTTGAACTTCTTGAGATATGTCATCTTCTCTCATGTCTCTTTGTGGTTTCAAATGCTGTTTCCTCTACAAGGAATACGTTTTCTTGTACATCTTAACTGGGCTAAATCATAATCATCTTCAAGACGCAGTTCAGGCTTTCAGTACTTCAGGTTGGGTTGGGTGGTCTTAGTACGTACTCCTACAATTCACAGTGCCTAACTCTCTTCTGGTATGTCAATTATTTAATGCATGTGTGCATGCTCAGTCGCTAAGTCATGTCCCATTCTTCCATGACCCCGTGGATTATAGCCCACCAGGCTCCTTTATTCATGGGATTTTTCCAGGCAAGAATACTGCAGTGGGTTGCCATTTCCCCCTCTAGGGAACCTTCCTGACCCAGAGATCAGACCCTCATCTCCTGCATCTCCTGCGCTGACTGGCAGGCAGATTCTTTACCACTGAACCACCTGAGAACCCCTTGACATCTCTATCCCACTATTATCATGCTGTTTTATAATCACTGGTCTTTGGTTACAATCTTCTCCATTCTACTACAGGGCCTGGATTATGGTAAAAGTCATCTATGAGCCTAGCACAGTGTCTAACCCATAGTGAAAGTGAAAGTCACTCAGTCATGCCAGACTCTTTGTGACCCCACAGACTATACAGTCCATGGAGTTCTCCAGGCCAGAATACTGGAGTGAGTAGCTTCTCCCTTCTCCAGGGGATCTTCCCAACCCAGGTATTGAACCCAGGTCTCCCATATTGCAGGCAGATTCTTTACTAGCTGAGCCACAAGGGAAGCCTGTAGTAAATATTCAATATAGTCTTGAAGAATTAATATATTTGTTTATTGTCTACGGAAAGAGTTGTTCAGAGTTGAGGTAAGTTCGGATGGCATTGGAGCAGAGCATCAAGAGAAAGCTGACATATGTGGTTCTGAGGGGGAAAGGAAGACCCTTGGCAGAAGACATTTGCAAACAGGTGGTCTTGTTCAGGCACTGGCTCCCCCAAAGGTCAAGAAACAAGATGACGGGGCAGCAAATAAGAACAACAAGAAACAAAAGCATGACCTACTTCATAGTTTTGTCCAGCATCGTTGCCAAGGACAAAGCTGAAGAATTCAAGGCCAGGAAGTTATATTTCCTAGGTTGCCAGGGAATCCAAAGACTTTCAGTCTGTAACAAAGAGTTACCAGGTTGAGCAAACTAGATGCCACTTTCACCCTTTGGTAAGATGGTAGCTTATCTGCTGAAGAAGTGCACATCTTTCCCATCATTAAAGACTTCTGTGAAGGGCAGTGTACCACTTCCCTTAAGAGACTGCTTCAGAATCTCTTCTTACTAGTAACTAACCTAGGTTTCTAATAAATTTCTGGGCTCCTTTCTTTTAGTAACTTTTGTAGAGATGGAAAACAGAT
>SJYA01003638.1:465556-475989 GCA_006410615.1 Neotragus moschatus | reverse complement strand
AGAGGGACGAGAAACAAATCCACACACTTATGGTCAATTAATCTTAAACAAAGGAGGCAAGAATATACAATGGAAAAAAGACAGTGTCTTTAGCAAGGGTTAAGAAAGCTGGACAGTCACATAGAAATGAATGAAGTGAGAATACACCCTCACACCATACACAAAAATAAACCCCAAATGGCATAAAGACCTAAATATAAGACATGATTCATAAAACTCCTAGAAGAGAATACAGACAAAACATTCTCTGATATAAATCACACCAATGTTTTTTTAGGGCAGTCTCCCAAGGCAAAAGAAATAAAAGCAAAAATAAATAAAATCTAATCAAATTTACAGGCTTTTGTACAGCAAAGGAAACCATTAACAAAATGAAATAACAACCTATGGATTAGGATAAAATATCTGCAAATGATGCAACCAATAAGGGCTNCTAAACTATCCAATTTCCAGGCTTACTATAAAGCTACACACTTATCAGGGCAGTGTGGTACTGAAATGAGGGTTGACAAAGTGACCAACGAAACAATCCCAAACCAGATCCACATATATGGTTCACTGATATTCATCAAGACTGTCAGAGCAAATCAATGTGAGGAAAAGAAAGTATTTTGGCACTGGGTCAACTAGATAATGTGTAGAAAATGAATCCTAAGCTCTGTTTCATACCATATATAAATATTCAAACTGCATCAGAGACCTAAATCTAAAAGGTAAAATTGTATCATTTTGAGAAGAAAACATGAGAGAATTAATTGCTATCTTGAAATAGGAAAAGATTTCTTTGGATACAAAAGTCACTACAGATAAAAAAAATTGATAAAAGTAGATTTTACCAAAAGTGAAAACTTTTGCTCATCAAAAGACAGTTTAGGAAATAAAAGAGCATGTTAGATTGCAAAAAAAAAAAAACTGTAGTATGTATATTTGACAAAAATACTTGTAGACTGAATATGTAATTCTATGAATCAATAATAAAAAGCAAACCCAACAAAAAGTCAGTTAAAAACTTGAAAAACACCTCATTAGAAAGATATATGAACATTCAATAAGCACATGAAAGATTCTCAATATAAATTTTACTCAGAAAGATGCAAATTAAAGCCTCAGTGAGGTACTTCTTCACATGCATCAGGAGACTGACAATACCAAATTATATAAAGCATATGAACTGCTCATCTGTTACTGATGGGAGTGTAAAATGGTACAACTGTTGTCAGAAACTGACAATTTATGCGGTTAAGCATCCAGTCAGCCTTTGAGCCAGCAACTCTGCTTCTAGGTATTTAATCAATGAAAAAACATACACATAGAGACACTCTTAAATTTCTTAGCAGCTTAGTTTTTAAGAGGAAAAAACTGGACACAACCTGAATGCCTATCAAAAGGATAATGTACCATTTATGGTACGCTCCTAAAAGAGAATAGGACTCAGCAATAAAAAAAATAATTACTGATACAAACCCAACAATGATGAATCTCTGAAACCTTATACTGAGTGACAGGACCCAGGATCAAGTACCTACTGTATGATTCCATTGGAATGAAGTTCAAAAATAAAACTAGTCTATGGTGATGGATACAGGAATGATGCTTAGGTAAGGTGGAGTTTGACAGGTGGGAGAACATGGATAGTTCTGGGGGTGATGGAAGTGTTCTATAGCTTTGTTACACTGCGGATACAGGAGTGAACCACTGTCAAAATTCAGATTGTCTACTTAAAAAATCTGTGTGCTTCACTGTATATGCATTTTTTTGCATAAAATGATTATTATTAAGATGACTATGGATAAACCTTCCATTTTTTCACTTTACTATTCTAGACATCAGTTTTGCACAGCTCACATTCTCCCTAATTAAAAAGTACAATCAACCATCAAGAGCATGAAAAGAGACGAGCATCTGGCTGTCTTGAATCAAAACAAATTGTGATTGGCATCCCTACTGTCAATATGTGCAATTTTTATTCTAAAAGTCTTATTTGTGGTTATAATACAGTTATTTTCTCTTTTTCCTAGCCAAAGATGCAGGCTATTTAACTCCTGTGAAACTATTGATATACTTACACATCCATGTTATACCCATAAAAATAAATCTCATAATGGCAAAGGAATTCTTCAAAGATTAGGCTTAAAAATTAGTGCTGTGGGAAATATGAAATTCACTTTGATCTTACTTGGCTAAAAATGGACTTTTTCTGGATCAATTAATGGAATAAAAAAGCCGGATGATTTACTTCCATTTGTCAAATAAGCTTTCAGTTCAGTTCAGTTCAGTTGCTCAGTCGTTGCAACCCCATGAATCACAACACGCCAGGCCTCCCTGTCCATCACCAACTCCCGGAGTTCACTCAGACTCACATCCATCGAGTCAGTGATGCCATCCAGCCTTCTCATCCTCTGTCGTCCCCTTCTCCTCCTGCCCTCAATCCCTCCCAGCATCAGAGTCTTTTCCAATGAGTCAACTCTTTGCATGAGGTGGCCAAAGTACTGGAGTTTCAGGTTTAGCATCAGTCCTTCCAAAATCCCAGGGCCAATCTCCTTCAGAATGGACTGGTTGGATCTCCCCACAGTCCAAGGGACTCTCAAGAGTCTTCTCCAACACCACAATTCAAAAGCATCAATTCTTTGGCGCTCTGCCTTTTTCACAGTCCAACTCTCACATCCATACATGACTACTGGAAAAACCATAGCCTTGACTAGATGGACCTTAGTCGGCAAAATAATGTGTCTGCTTTTGAATATGCTATCTAGGTTGGTCATAACTTTTCTTCCAAGGAGTAAGCTTTAGCAATATTTAAATAATAACAGATATTATGGTAGGTGTTTGGGAAACTCCTGTCCCGGATACTCACTCACCTTTTATGCCTGATTTACTGCATCGGCCTTATGCTTGTCTACCTGTCTCTAGTTTCCCTCACCTCTTCATCCCTCATGCAGATGGCTGCCAGAAAAATCTTAAAAACTGACTTCTTCATGCCAATGGTCTGCTTTTACCCCCTAAGTATTATTAAATAGCCTCTTAAAAGGTCTCAATAATTATAGGACATATAACTAATACTGAAGAGTGATCTTACTGTATAAAAGGACCATACTGTAATCTACATTTGTAATTGTTTTATCAACACTCAAGCTATGTATTGTAATACTGGACATTCATTCACTGGGTGCCTGTCAGGCAAGTTGCTGTCCAAGGTGCTCAGAATAGATAAAGTGAAGCAATTACGTGGAATCTCCATGGTTATTTAAAAAAAAAAAAAAGTACTTAATTCCTTAGATCAACCTTAAAACTGAAACACAAAGACTTCATTTGGTAAAACAGGTGAGAGTAGGATGCAGAAAGAAATCAGCTGGCTGGAAGGATAATGCCAAATTATTGAAGAGTTGGCAAATCAGCCTCTTGAAGAGAAGACTTTATTCCACATGTGATAAGGGGTACTGTAGATGTTTCTGGGTTGATGAGGAGCACATGGGTAATTTCTGACTATAAAGCTATCTTCTTTGCACAGAGGGCTCCTGAAGGAAATGGACCTAGGATCTATACCCAGGAACTTACACAACAGCTCTGGCCTTGACATCTGAAAAGTTAGGAAGTATCTAGCAAGCATAAAACATCTGTATTAATTTCATATTGCATCAATAACAAGCTACCACAAATTTAGTGGCTTAACACAACACAAATTGACTGCTTTATAGTCCTAGAGATCAGAAATCTGAATTCACTCTCACTGGGCTGAAGTCAAGGCATCGTCAGGCCTGCATTCTTTCTGGAGGTTCTAGGGGAGAATGTGGAGCAGGTAAGGCAGAGGCAGATTAAGAAGCGTAGACCTCTTAACTCCTGGCTGAGGATCCAGTCTGAAGTCAGGCATGCAGTGGCCCCATAAAGGGATCAACTGGTTTTTACAACTCTCACTGCATCCAGTGTTCTATTTCTGTGCTTCTCTCCCTTATCAGACATCAGACATGAAGTCTTTGGGGGCAGAGCCCACTTACCATTAATTGTTGCAACTGTTATGAGTTAACACTTTAGTTATGTTGAAATAAAAATATTAATTCTTGGTACAAGGACTCAAATCTGTGTTCTCAAAACACACACTAAGACCCCAGTGAGAGGTCAGAGGGAGAAGAAGAAATGACAGTGGAAACAGAATCACAGAGAGAGATGTGGACGATGCTACGCTACTGGTTTTGAAGATACAGAAGGGGCCATGACCCAGGAAATAGAAGCAGATTCTACAACGTGGGAAAAGAAAGGAAATAGATTCTCCCCAGAAGAATGCTGTCCTGTCAATGCTTTGACTTCAGTCCAGCAAAAGGGAATTCAGACTTCTGATCTCTGGGACTTTAAGGCAGTCAGTTCGTGTTGTATTAAGCCACTAAATTTGTGGTAGCTTGTTACAGAAGCAATATGAAACTAACAGAAACTTACATACATGTTTTATGCTTGTTAGATGCTTCTTTTCAGATGTCAATGCCAGTAGCTATTTTGTAAGGTCCCAGATGCAGTACTCTTTCCTGGAAAATCCCATGGACGGAGGAGCCTGGTAGGCTTCAGTCCATGGGGTTGCAAAGAGTCAGACATGACTGAGTGACTTCACTTTTACTTTTTACTTTCATGCACTGGAGAAGGAAATGGCAACCCACTCCAGTGTTCTTGCCTGGAGAATCCCAGGGATGGCAGAGCCTGGTGGGCTGCCATCTATGGGGTTGCACAGAGTTGGACACGACTGAAGCGACTTAGCAGCAACAGCAGCAGATGTGGATCCCATATTCCAAATTTCCCTGAGACTATATAGAGAGACTGTGCAGAGGAGGGTCAATTCAATCTTACTACTTTGTGTACTTTACCACAAATCACCCTCTTAGAAGTATGGTGGATCACTGAACAACACAAGGGTTTAATCCATGCATAATAGTCTGCCCTTCATTTCTGCACGTCCTCCACATCCACATATTTAACCAACCACTGACTGTAGTACTGTAGTATCTACTACTGAAAAATATCCATATGTAAATGGACCTGTGCATTGTTTAAGGGTTGACTATATATCACTTTATATCAGGAATTTTAGGTCTTATCCCTCCCTTTTAAAAAGTATTCAGTATTGTCACTATGGTCCTTCTTTTTCTTCTGCCCCCCTCCAGTTGTTTGGAGGGGCAGAAAAGATTGCAATCAAGCCATGTCATGGTATGAACTTGGGATTGAGATAGAATGTTGTGATTTGATTTTACTATTGCTGAAATTTATCTCATGGCTAGCAGACCTATTCTGAGGCGCATTCTACTCTATAGATTCTGCACTAAACATCTTCAGCATATTATGATAGTATGGCAGAAAATTACTTCAAAAATAAATGTTCTTATTTTTATCCTGCATATGTCATTTTGATTAGAAAATGGTATTAAGTGGCTAAAATATTTAGAAACATACACTGTATAATGTAAATGTGGTCAGTCTTACATTCTTTACGACTGACCACATGCTGAGCCACAAAAAGAGCCTTGATACATTGAACCTGGACTGGCAATTCATTTCATATATGATATTATACATGTTTCAGTGCCATTCTCCCAAATCATCCCACCCTTGCCCTCTCCCAGAGTCCAAAAGTCTGTTTTATACATCTGTGTCTCTTTTGCTCTCTCCCATACAGGGTTATCATTACTATCTTTCTAAATTCCATATATATGCGTTAGTATACTGTATTGGTGTTTTTCTTTCTAGTTTACTTCACTCTGTATAATAGGCTTCAGTTTCATCCACATCACTAGAACTGATTCAAATGTATTCTTTTTAATGGCTGAGTAATACTCCATTGTGTATATGTACCACAGATTTCTTATCCATTCATCTGCTGATGGACATCTAGGTTGTTTCCATGTCCTGGCTATTATAAACAGTGCTGCAATGAACATTGAGGGTACATGTGTCTCTCTCAATTCTGATTTCCTTGGTGTGAATGCCCAGCAGTGGGACTGCTGGGTCATAAGGCAGTTGTATTTCCAGTTTTTTAAGGAATCTCCACACTGTTCTCCATAGTGGCTGTACTAGTTTGCATTCCCACCAACAGTGTAAGAGGGTTCCCTTTTCTCCACACCCTCTCCAGCATTTATTGCTTGTTGACTTTTGGATTGCAGCCATTCTGACTGGCGTGAAATGGTACCTCATTGTGGTTTTGATTTGCATTTCTCTGATAATGAGTGATGTTGAACACCTTTTCATGTGTTTGTTAGCCATCTGTATGTCTTCTTTGGAGAAATGTCTGTTTAGTTCTTTGGCCCATTCTTTGATTGGGTCATTTATTTTTGTGGAATTGAGCTGCAGGAGTTGCTTGTATATTTTTGAGATTAGTTCTTTGTCAACTGCTTCATTTGAGGGATGGTACAGGGACGGAGGTGGGAGGGGGGTTCAGGATGGGGAACACTCGTATACCTGTGGTGGATTCATGTTGATGTATGGCAAAACCAATACAATATTGTAAAGTAATTAGCCTCCAATTAAAATAAATAAATTTATTAAAAAAGAGCCTTGATAAATTTAAGAAATTGAAGCACCAAGCATCAAGCATCTTTTCCAACCACACGCTGTGAAATTAAAAATCAATCATAAGAAAAAATAGTAAAAAAAACACAAACAGGTGGAGGCTAAATAATATGCTATTAAACAACCAATGGATCACTGAAGAAATCAAAAATGAAATAAAACAATACCTAGATTCAAATGAAAATGAAAGCACAATGATCCAAAACCTATGGGATACAAGCAAAAGGAGTTCTAAGAGGGATGTTTATAGCAACAGAATCTTACCTCAAGAAACAAGAGAAGTCTCAAATAAACAACAACCTTATACTTAAAGCAATTAGAGAAAGAAGAAAAACAAATCCTAAAGTTAGAAGGAAATAAATCATAAAGATCAAAGTAAAAATATATAAAAGAGACAAAGAAATAGCAAAGATCAATGACACTAACAGTTTTTCTTTGAAAAGATAAATAGAATTGATAAACCTCAGGCCAAACTCGTCAGAAAAAAAAAGGGGGGGTGAGGATTCAAATCAGTAAAATTAGAAATGAAAAAGAAGCTATAACTGGCACCACAGAAATAGAGACTACTACAAGCAACTGTATGCCAATAAAAAGGACAACCTAGAAGAAATGGGCAAATTATTAGAAAGGTACAATCTCCCAAGACTGAACCAGGAAGAAACAGAAAATATGACTAGATCAATTACAAACACTTAAATTAAAACCATGATTAAAATCTCCCCAACAAAAGTCCAGGAGCTGATGGCTTCACAGGCAAATTTTATCAAACATTTAAAGAACAGATAATACCTGTCCTTCTCCTCAAACTCTTCCAAAAAACTGCAGAGGACAGAGTACTCCAAAGCTCATTCTATAAGCCCACCATCACCCTGATATCAAAACCATACAAAGATATCACAAAAAATAAAATTATAGGCCAATATAGCTGATGAACATAGACACAAAATTCTCAGTAAAATACCAGCAATCCAAATCCAACAATACATTAAAAGGATCACACACTATGATCAAGTTGGATTTATCCCAAGAATGCAAGGATTTTTCAAATCAATCAGTATGTTACACATCAACAAATTGAAGAATAATAATATCCATATGATCATCTCAATAGATGCAGACTAAGTTTTTGACAAAATTTAGCATCCATTTATGATAAAAACCCCTCAGAAAGTGGGCACAGAAGAAACATACCTCAACATAATAAAAGCCATATATGACAAACCCACAGCTAATATCATACTTATCAGAGAAAAGCTGAAAGCATTTTCTCTAAGATCAGGAATAAGACAAAGGTGTCCACTGTTGACACTTTTATTCAACATAGTTTTGGAATTCCTAGCCATAGCAATCAGAGAAGAAAAAGGAAAGGAATCCAAACTAGAAAAAGTTAAATTGTCACTTTTTGCAGATAACATGATACTATACATAGAAAATCCTAAAGAGGCTACCAGCATATTAAAATTTAAACAGAAAAAAATCCTAATCAGGCTACCAGAGCTCAATGAATATGGTAAACTTACAGGGTACAAAATTAATACACAGAAATCTGCTGCATTTCTACACACTAACAACAAAAGATCAGAAAGAGAAATTCAAGATATAATCCCATTTATCATTGTATCAAAAAAAATACCTAGGAATAATCCTACCCAAGGAGGCAAAATACCTGTCCTCTGAAAACTATAAGTTGCTGATGAAAGACATCAAAGATGACACAAGAGACGGAAAGATATACCATGTTCTTGGATTCAAAAAACCAATATCATCAAAATGACTATACTATTCAAGGCAATCTACAGATTTAATACAGTCTGTACCAAATTATCAAGGACATTTTTCACAAAATTAGAACAAAATAATCTTAAAATTTGTATGGAGACACAAAAGACCCCAATAGCCAAAGCAATCTTGAGAAAGAAAAGAGAGCTGGAAGAAATCAGGCTCCTGACTTGAGACTACACTACAAGGCTACAGTCAACAAAACAGCATGGTGCTGTCACAAAAACTGATCAATGGGACAGGATAGAAAGCCCAGAAATAAACCCAGGCACATAATCAATTAATCTACAACACAGGAGGCAAGACTACACAATGGGGAAAGACAGTTTCTTCAATACACAGTGCTGGGAAAACTGGACAGCTATATATAAAATCATGAAATTAAAACATTCTTTAACACCATACCAAAGAAATAAGCTCAAAATGGATTAAAGACCTAAATGTGAGACCTGATACTGTAAACTCTTAGAGGAAAACATAGGTACAACACTCTGACACTAAAAACAGCAATATCTTATTAAATCTGTCTCCAAGAGTAATGGCGATAAAAACAAAAACAAACAAATGAGACATAGTTAAATTCAAAGTTTTTGCACAGCAAAGAAAACCATAATAACAAAATGAAAAGACAACCTATGGATTAGGAGAAAATATCTGCAAATGATGCAACCAATAAGGGCTTAATTTTCAAGATATACAGAACAAAAAAAAAAAAACAAACAGCTGAATCCAAAAATGGGCAGAAGACCTAAATAGACATTTCTCCAGAAGACCTACAGGCACATGAAAAGATGCTCAAAACTGCTCATTATTAGAGAAATGCAAATCAAAACGATAGTGAGGTACCACCACACATTGGTCAGAATGGTCATCATTAAATACTCTACAAATAATAAATGATGGAGAGGGTGTGGAGAAAAGGGAACACTCCTATACTGTGATTGGAAATGTAACTTTGTACAGCCACTATGGAGAACAGTAAGGAGGTTCCTCAAAACAACTAAAATAGAATTACCATATGATCCAGCAATTTGACTCTTGGGCATATATCTGGACAAAACTTAATTCAGAAAGATACATGCATCTCTGTGCTAACAGTAGCACTATTCACAATAGCTAAGACATGAAAGCAACCTGAATATCCTCCAAAGACGAATGGATAAAGATGCAGTACATACATCCAATGGAATACTACTCAGCCATAAAAAAGAATGAAATAATGCCATTTACAGCAACATGGATGCAACTAGAGATTATCATACTCAGTGAAACAGTCAGAAAGAAAAAGACAAATATCACACAATATCACTCGTAAGCAGAATCTAAAACATGACACAAAAAAACTTATCTATGAAACGGACTCAGAGACATAGAATTCTGGTTGCCAAGGGGAAGGGGAAGTGGGGGAAGGATGCAGTGTGAGTTTGCAGTTAGCAGATGCAAACTAGTATGTACACACACACATATATATACATGGAGAGAGAATGGATAAGCAACAAAGTTCTACTGTGCAGCATAGGGAACTATATTCAATATCTTGTACTAAACCATAATGGAAAAGATTATGAAAAAGAATGTATATATGTATAACTGAATCACTTTGCTGTACAGCAGAAATTAACACAACATTGTAAATCAACTACACTTTAATGAAATAAATTTTAAAAATATAAAGTATGGCCTGGACAAAAAGAAAAGCAGACTGTTGTGTGCTTTTATTATCGTTGAACTCTATCCTTCAACTTTCAAGTGGGTTCTGCTATATTACCACTGGGTCAACAGATTCATCTTCATAGTCAATTAAAAATTGGGGTTCTATCTGCTTCTCTCAGCCTTAATTTTTTTTTTCAGTTGACAATACTAATCATAGACTTGCTGACAAGGTGTAAATAGGAGTTTCCAAATTCTTCTGTCTAAACCCACTTCTTTCATTTAACGCTATGTTCAACTAGAGAAAAATCCCTGGAACAGATTTCTGTCTTGGATTTTGCCCATGGCGATTAACATGAATCTTATAATAAAATAAGGCTAATAAAATCCTTAGATTTATAATTTAACATCTGATATTTGGTAAGTGTTAGCTCCGTGACAGGAGGGACTAAATGTTTTAA
>SJYA01003638.1:438964-464548 GCA_006410615.1 Neotragus moschatus | reverse complement strand
GTAAGTGCAAATTAATTTCCTAGACTCCTTTAATGGATGGCTTTAGGCTGGTTTTACCAATGGATGTCATCAGCAGATCAGAGATGGGGAGAAGAAAAAGAACAAGATCATAATATTACTTTTTTGCTTCATCCCTGCTTTGGCAGGGATGCTTTGGTTCTAGCAGTACTGTATCCCTCTGCATCTGTTTGGCCAGATCTCCTCCTAATTCCAATCCTTTTGGGTTCTGTTTCCTTCTCTTACCCCTTCACCCCTAGAAGTGGTAATGGCTTTCCACTGTTGCTATCTTCTGGTGCCTCATCATGCCTAATTTCCTCCCTTAACTCTGTATTAAAATATCTTAATTTGGGGACTTCCCTGGTGGTCAGTAGCTAAGACTCCCCACTCCCAGTGCAGAGGTCCAGGTTTGATCCCTGGTCAGGGAACAAGATCCTACATACCACAACTAAGAGTTCACATGTCACAGCTAAGACTCAGTGTAGTCAAATAAATAAATACATACTTTAAAAAAATCTCTTAATCTTGAATCTTGTGGGGGTAAATTATATTTCCTACTGGGATCCTGAATAATAAAACTTCTTTAAAAAATGTTACAATCTCTAGGAAGAAAATATTAGGCTTTTGTAAGAATCTTGTTTTCTACAAAATAGAACAAAACTTTAATATGATTGTTTAGTATTCAAACACAAGTTATAATAAGTAAGATTAATAACCATAAACAAAATGAACAGACAACCACAAAATGAGAGGAAATATCTGAAAACAATGCAACTAACAAGGGTTTAATTTCCAAAATGTACAAACAGCTCATACAGCTCAACAACAACACAAAAACAACCCAATGCAAAAATGGGCAGAAGACCCAAACAGACATTTCTCCAAAGACCACCAACAGGCACATGAAAAGATGCTGAAGACTATTATTAGAGAAATGGAAATCAAAACTACAATAAGGTATATCATCTCATACCAGTCAGAATGGACATAGCTATAAACTCTACAAATAACAAATGCTGGAGAGGGTGTGAGGAAAAGGGAACTCTCTTACACTGTTGGTGGGAATATAAGTTGGTGCAACCACTGTGGAAAACAGTATAGAGGTTCCTCTGAAAGCTAAAAACAGAGTTACCATATGACCTAGCAATCTCACTCCTGGGCATATATCTGGGCGAAACTATAATGCAAAAAAACACTTGCACTCTTACGGTCACAGCAGCACTCTTCCAATAGCCAAGATGTGGAAACAACTGAAAAGTCTATCGACATAAGATGTGGTGCACATATACAATGGAATACTGCAACCATAAAAAAGAATGAAATACTGCCATTTGCAGCAACATGGACACAACTAGAGGTTATCATGCTAAGTGAAGTAAGTCAGAGAAAGACAAATACCATATGATATCACTTAACTATGCAATGTAAAATATGACAAAAATGAACCTATCTATGAAACAGAAATGGAATCATGAACATAAAGAACAGACTAGTAGTTGCCAAGGAGGGGGGTGGGAGAGAGACAGTATAAGAAGTTGGGGTTAGCAGATGTAAGCTTTTATATATAGTATGCATAAACAATAAGGTTCTACTGTACAGCAAAGTATATATAATATCCTATGATAAGAATATTTAAAAAAGAATATATATATATATAACTGAATCACTTTGCTATATGCAGTGATTAACACAACATGTAAATCAACTTAAAAAGTTTAAAAAATGAACCACAACAGATTAATGGATAAAAGTGTGATAAACACACAGAATGGAGTATCATTCAGCCATAAAAAGAATGAAATAATACCATCTGCAGCAACATGGATAGACCTAGTGATTATCACACTAAGTGAAGTAAGCCAGAGAGAGAAAAATAAATATATGATATTGCTTATATGCAGAATCTAAAAAAACCAAGATACAAATGAACTTATTTATTTACAAAACAGTAAGAGAGTCACAGACATAGAAAACAAACTTCTAGTTACCAAGGGGAAAGGGGCAGGGATATATTGGGAGGTTGGGATTAACATATACACACTACTATATATAAAATCACCAAGACGACCTACTATATAGCACAGGGAATTATATCCAATATTTTGTAATAACCTAAGGAAAAAGAACATAAAAAATATATAGACACATATGCTGCTTCTTAGTCACACAGTCATGTCCGACTCTCTGTAGTCCCATGGACTATAGCCCGCCAGGCTCCTCTGTCCATGGAATTTTCCAGGTAAGAATACTGGAGCAGATTGTCATTTCCTTCTCCAGGGGACCTTCCTGATCCAGGGATCAAATCAGTGTCTCTTGTATCTCCTGCATTTTCAGGTGGATTCTTTACCACTATGCCACCTGGGAAGCTATATACACACACATATATAAAACTGAATCACTGTATTGTACACCTGAAACTAACATGATACTGCAAATCTACTTAAAAAAACAAACAATAATGAACCACTAGGAGACTGTGGAAGTCACAAACAGACTTGTTCTCTTGGAATTTTGTTATAGACTTCATTCGAGTCTTGGTACATCTAGCCTCATCTATGCCTTTAAATACACACTGATGTCAGAGGCAAGGAAGTAAATTAGACATGGAAGTAATGTCATTTCTCTGCTCAGCACTTTTCAAGGACTGCCCATCATTCCCAGTCTATACACAATCCTTCAGGAAGTGCTTGCTACCTACACAGCCAGTATTATCTCTAGACACTTCCTCTGTCACACTCAGCGGAACCACTTAGGGTTTTCTGAGCATTCTCTACTTCCCTCTACAACTGGAATGCTCATCATATTTATTGTTGTTCAGTTACTCAGTCATGTTCGATTCCTTGTGACCCCATGGACTGCAGCATGCCAGGTTTCCCTGTCCTTCACCATCTCCCAGAGCTTGGTCAAAGTCTATTGAATTGGTAATGCCACCCAACCATCTCATCCTCTGTTGTCCCCTTCTCCTGCCTTCAATCTTTCCCAGCATCAGGTCTCTTCCAATGATTCAGCTCTTCGCATCAGGTGGCCAAGGTATTAGACCTTTGGTNTGCCAGGTTTCCCTGTCCTTCACCATCTCCCAGAGCTTGGTCAAAGTCTATTGAATTGGTAATGCCACCCAACCATCTCATCCTCTGTTGTCCCCTTCTCCTGCCTTCAATCTTTCCCAGCATCAGGTCTCTTCCAATGATTCAGCTCTTCGCATCAGGTGGCCAAGGTATTAGACCTTTGGTTTCAGCATCAGTCCTTCCAATGAATATTCAGAGTTAATTTCCTTTAGGATTGACTGGTTTGATCTCCTTGCAGTCCAAGGGACTCTCAAGAGTCTTCTCCAACACCATGGTTCAAAAGCATTAATTGGTCGGCACTCAGCCTTCTTTATGGTCCAACTCTCACATCCGTACATGACTACTGGAAAAACCATAGCTTTGACCTTTGCTGCCTAATTCCCTGAGATGTTTTTCCTGATCTTTCAGGGCAAACTTAAGAGTTCCTTTTCTGATGCTTACATAGTTATTTATACACTCTTCATTACAATATTTATTTTAGGTTACTGTAATTGTCAGTTTATTTGCCTGTCCCTCCATAAGACTATAAGATTCTTGAGGGACTTTATATTGGTTTGTCATTGATTTCCACACCTAGTACTGTCTTACACTCACTGAAATCTAATTAATCAGTGATTCTGAATTTTGGCTGCATATTACAATCACCCAGGGGGAATCTTTGAAAAATCTCTATGCCCAGGCCTTCATCCAGCTGAATGAGAATCCATGAGGATGGGGTCACCACTTCAGCATTTTTAAAATTCCTCAGGTGATTCCAATGTGCAGCTGATTGGGAACTATGCTAAATGGCTGCTGAATGAATGAGTCAGTAAATGTTAATGGAATTTTAGAACATAGAAAGGAATACACTGTAATGTTAACAATGATTTTCTCTTGAGCGCAGGCGGCTGCGGAGCCGGCTCACTTGAGCGCAGGCGGCTGCGGAGCCGGCTCACTTGNCTGATGCCATCTTGCAACACCTACCATCTTGCTTGGGTTTCTCTTACCTTGGGTGTGGGGTATCTCTTCACAGCTGCTCCAGCAAAGTGCAGCCGCTGCTCCTTACCTTGGATGAGGGGTATCTCCACACCACCACCCTTCCTGACCTTCAACGTGGGATAGCTCCTCTGGGCCCTCCTGCACCTGCGCAGCCACAGCTTCTCAAAGATCTTACAACTGGCTATATAGGAGTAGGTCTTCTCAGACAGTATGAAATGAGTTTAAAGGTTTGTCCTCTACCTTCTAATACACTGTACACTATTTATTCTTCTTGAGGAAAGCCATGGTAGTTAAATACTTTTAGGGGAAATTTTTTTTTCATTTAAAAAGAATCAGACCAAGATATGGAAACAACCTAATGTCTATTAACAGATGGACAGGTAAAGATGTTGCATATAAATACACAGTGGAATTATTATTCAGCCATGAGAAAGAAATTCTGTCATTTGTGATAATGCAGATAGACCTGGAGGAAATTATGTTAAGTGGGATGAGTCAGAGAAAGACAAGTACTGTATGATATCACTTATATATGGAATCTAAAAAGGTCAAACTTGTCAAAAGAGTAAAACAGTCGTTACCAAAGGATGGGGGGTGGGAGGGATAAGACTGATATTATTCAAGAATACATACTTGCAATGAGTAGAAAATAAGCCATAGAGATCTAATGTAGAGTATAATGAATATAGACAACAGTATTTTACTATAATTATGTAATGTGAAAAATAACACAATGAGAATCATTACAATGCACAAATGTATCAAACACATTGTACACCTTAAATTTACAATGCTATATGTCAAAAATATGCAACAAAAAAGAGTAAGAAGTTTCTTACATGTAGCTGAAAAAGAGAAAACAAAATTCTCTGCATATTAAATTTTACAAAATCCAACAACAAAATGGCAACCATTTTTACTGTCTGACAATATAATGTCAATTTTATGATAAGACTTTATCTTTTCCCTTAAGTTTTAGAATTCTTCCAAGCAACTGCTCCTTTCCAAATGTTTTTATATCTTCCTGTGTTTTATTCTATTTAAGGCAGCAAATTTGTGAATGAGTCTATGTGATCTTAATTGAATTTTGAACCCAGAGTTAATTGATAAAAATAAAGCTTCATGTCACTTGAACATGGACTGCAAGGAGATCCAACCAGTCCATTCTGAAGGAGATCGGCCCTGGGTGTTCTTTGGAAGGAATGATGCTAAAGCTGAAACTCCAGTATTTCGGCTACCTCATGCAAAGAGTTGACTCATTGGAAAAGACTCTGATGCTGGGAGGGATTAGGGGCAGGAGGAGAAGGGGACGACAGAGGATGAGATGGCTGGATGGCATCACCGACTCAACGGGCGTGAGTCTGAGTGAACTCTGGGAGTTGGTGATCAACAGGGAGGCCTGGCGTGCTGCAATTCATGGGGTCGCAGAGTCGGACATGACTGAGCAACTGAACTGAAGGCAGCAAACTTGTGAATGGTCTATGTGATCTTAATTGAATTTTGAACCCAGAGTTAATTGATAAAAATAAAGCTCCATGTCACTTGAACATGTCTTTTCAGAATTTCCTTGACCTAGTGAGACAAAACGAACTCTGAATAAGCAGAGAAAACAATCAAAACAGAGAGAAAGACCAAGTTATTTCTCCTGAGACAAATTCGTATACACAACTCTACAAAATGCACACAATTCTTGGTCTTACAGCTTTCTATTCAGTTTTCAAACTGCATATTCTTCACAATGCATTTCAATGAAGGAACTATCTTTTCTCTAGCTTTCTTGAAATATAAATGATATAAAGCATTGTATGCATTTAAGGTGTAGGTGTTGATTTGATATTTAACTTATATGCAGAGTACATCATGAGAAACGCTGGGCTGGAGGAAGCACAAGCTGGAATCAAGATTGCCGGGAGAAATATCAATAACCTTAGATATGCAGATGACACCACTCTTATGGCACAAAGTGAAGAGGAACTAAAGAGCCTCTTGATGAAAGTGAAAGAGGACAGTGAAAAAGTTGGCTTAAAGTTCAACATTCAGAAAACTAAGATTATGGCATCTGGTCCCATCACATCATGGGAAATAGATGGGGAAACAGTGGAAGCAGTGGCTGACCTTTTTTTTTTTCTGGGCCCCGAAATCACTGCAGATGGTGATTGCAGCCATGAAATTAAAAGATGCTTACTACTTGGAAGGGAAGTTATGACCAACCTAGACAACATATTGAAAAGCAGAGATATTACTTTGCCAACAAAGGTCCGTCTAGTCAAGGCTATGATTTTTCCAGTGGTCATGTATGGATGTGAGCATTGGACTGTGAAGAAGGCTGAGTGCCGAAGAACTGATGCTTTTGAACTGTGGTGGTGAAGACTCTTGAGAGTCCCTTGGACTGCAAGGAGATCCAACCAGTCTATCCTAAAGGACTGTTCATTGGAAGTTCATTGGAAGGACTGGTGTTGAAGCTGAAATTCCAATACTTTGGCCAGCTGATGCCAAGAGCTAACTCATTTGAAAAGACCCTGATGCTGGGAAAGATTGAGGGCAGGAGGAGAAGGGGACGACAGAAGATGAGATGGTTGGATGGCATCACTGATTTGATGGACATGGGTTTGGGTGAACTCCGGGAGTTGGTGATGGACAGGGAGGCCTGGAATGCTGCAGTTCATGGGGTCACAAAGAGTTGGACACGACTGAGCAGTATGACTGAACTGACTGATAGACTGCAAATGATTAGCATGCCATGACTTAGTCAACAGCTTCATCATTGTCACATAACTGTCGTTTCTTCTTTGTGGTGAGTTTGTTTAAGATTTACTCTCTTAGCAACTTTCAAGTGTACATAATACTGGATTATTAGCTATAAAATATTTCCTGAGAAATATTATTACATAAAGCAATCCCCAACTACTAATTTCACACTGTTCATTAGTTATCATAAAAATGCCATGCAAATTCATATTCTTATATTCATGAATAAAGAAATAGGGTATTTACGAATTTTGCATTTTTAGTGACAAAGTTTTCTTTGGTAAGCAAAATATGTAATTTGTTTTCTAACATCTTCAAATTAACTAGAACATAATTGGATGCTAATAATCTAGTACAAAATACGATGGATAATTTCCCCACTCTTTAGACAAAGGATAGGTTGCCACAGGGAAGTAATAAAAATTAGCTTTAATAAAACAAATTTTAAATAGGCAATTACACAAGTATTATGAGTAAAATAAACCACTGAGTTAATTGAAGTCTTTAGCAATTTAAGTATTATGGAGTGGTAGTAAATATTTGCTAAATTGAATAAAAAGCTATCACTGTACATAATATTTTATTCAGTCATTTTATTAACCCCTTTGATCAATATGATCTTGATATAATTGATCAAGTCCAGAAATAATCATAATAACTTTTTA
Organism: Neotragus moschatus; assembly: GCA_006410615.1. Taxonomy (NCBI): domain Eukaryota; kingdom Metazoa; phylum Chordata; class Mammalia; order Artiodactyla; family Bovidae; genus Neotragus; species Neotragus moschatus. The sequence goes on along the minus strand of SJYA01003638.1, from coordinate 457,095 downwards.
CATAAGTGTATAATTATGTTCAACAGAACTGCTATCAGTACTGATTTTGTTAATATTTACTGCATCTACTTCAATGTACATTTATCTAAATCTATCACTACTTTGGATTATTTGGAGAAGACTAACGAACTCTCAGCACTGTTTGACTTTGGAAAGTAGCTGATTCTTAGACACAACTGGTAGCACATCTACATTCATATTCTCAGGATGGGCTAGGGGGGGAAATACACTTGATTCCTAGCTACAATTCTCGTTTATAACATGAGGACAGAAAATCTTACTTCTCTTACCTGAGTTTATGCACTGCAGTTAATGACAAAAAGATCATCTGCTTTTATCTTTTATCTTTATTACTTCCTTTATGCCTTAATTTTCATTAGGCATATCCTTATCCAACCCATTGGAAAAGGCCCTGAGGCTGGAAAAGATGGAAGGCAAAAGGAGAAGGGGGCAGCAGAGAATAAGATGGTTGGATGGCATCACTGACTCGATGGACATGAATCTGAGCAAACTCCGGGAGATAGTGGAAGACAGGGAAGTCTGGCATGCTATAGTTCATGGGGTTGCAGAGTCAGACGTGACTGAGTGATGAACAACAACATAAGGGGCTTTTAAGGGGAGATCAAAGGAGGTCCTCTCTTGAGGACCATCTGGATGACTACCCGGATTCTGACCTAGGCTATGTATAATCCATACAAGGAACAAATGAGTGGTTTAATGCAGGAATCAACAAAGATATCTGACTTCTACTTCTGCATTATTTTAAAAAACAGAATAGTATTCAAGCTGAAGACAAGTGCAGCAAGAAGTCCCTAAACAACAACAACAACAAAATATCCAAAGAATAAAATTACAATAGATTCATTCCAATAATTACCGTTCTTTTGTAAAAAGAATGAGTTTGAGGTTAATGTGACATTATCTATGAAATACTGCAAAATCTCTCGTCCTTGAAAGGTATGTCAACATGCTGCCAGCTTTGGGTTACCTTAGTAACTAATAGAATAAGGCCTTGTGAGTATTTAGTGACCAAGGAAAGTGGAAAGCCATTTAGACGTTCTAAGTGGAGCCAAAAGATTTTTTTTCATTGCATTAAACTAGTTTGTGTTTTTCCCTTTCCTCATTTCCGAGCTTTCAGGACAGTTACGAGTTTTTGAAAATAATTTGGTTTAAAGAGAAATATTAGTATCAGGAAACCCAAGGCAAATAATTGTGCTTCAGATATAAATGGCAGTTTGGATACAATCTTGATCTTAAATTCACATAAAAATAGATAATAATTAACACAGAAAAAGGTGACATGAAATTCTTGAGCTCTTTCTTGGCTACGTGTATTAATTTTAATAAATTCTCTGGTTTAAAACAGTCAGGATAGCATTTTTCAGTGATATCTTGGTATAATCAGATCCCTTGAATGCCATTTCCATGATTATCTTTGTATATATCATCAGGCTGAATAAAATAGTTAGAACTGTTAGTGACTGGGAATTTGTCTAGTTGAATCCCTCCTTATTTTTCCCCAAGCCACAGCGAGGTTAGAGATCACCTAGTTCTTAGGGAGAGAGCATGGATAAGAAGAGTCATGACTTGGCTCAGTGGTAAAGAATCTGCCTACCAATGCAAGGGACACGGGTTCAACCCCTGTTCCTAGAAGATTCCACATGCCGCAGGACAATTAAACCCATGCGCCACAACTACTGAGCCCAGGCACCGCATGTTCTGAAGCCCATGCGCCTAGTCCATGCTCTGCAACAAGAGAAGGCACCACAACGAGAAGTCAGCACACCACAACTAGAGAAAAGCCTGGGCAGTACCGAAGACCTAGTACAACCAATAATAAATAAATGAAATCTTAAAAATCCCTCACAACTTGACAATGGATCCTTCTCCCTCTGCCACGTGACCTTTCTAACACCATGAAATCCATCAGATCTGGCCTCTGAGTTATGCCAACCAGAGGATTCAATTTTTTTTTTTTTTTGGTCTTATTTCTATAAAGCACTTGGTTTCCTTGCATAGCCCGAGCAAAACAAAAGAGAAACCAGGCTTTAAAAAAAAACAGTTTAAGCAAATAGTCTCTGTACTATAAAAATTCACCTATCTTAAATGTACAGCTGAACAGTTTTCAGTATATTTACAGAATTGTGCAACCGCCATTACTACCATTTCCCGCAGAAGAATCCCTGTGCTACTAGCAGCCATGCCCCATTTCCACTTCCCAGCCCAAGTAAACACCAACCTACTTTCTCTTCATATAGATCTTCTGATGCTGGACCTTTAATATAAATGGCATAATACAGTATGTGGTCTTTGGGGATAGGCTTCTTTCACCTGCTGTAGCATGTATCAGTAATTCTTTTTTATTGCTGAATATCACTTCATTATATACTGCTGCTGCTGCCGTTAAGTCACTTCAGTCGTGTCTGACTCTGTGCAACCCCATAGATGGCAGCCCACCAGGCTCCCCCGTCTCTGGGATTCTCAAGGCAAGAACACTTGAGTGGGTTGCCATTTCCTTTTCCAATGCATGAAAGTGAAAAGTGAAAGTGAAGTCGCTCAGTCGTACCTGACTCTTAGCGACCCCATGGATTGCAGCCCACCAGGCTCCTCCATCCATGGGATTTTCCAGGCAAGAGTACTGGAGTGGGGTGCCATTGTCTTCTCCATTCATTATATGGATGTACCCCAATTTACTTATCTATTCATCAATTGATGGACATTTGGATTATTCCCACTTTTGGCTTTTATGAATGATGTTGCCATTAACATTTATGAACAAGTTTTTGTGTGGGTATGTCTTCATTTCTCCTGGGTAGGAGGGAAATTGCTGGGCATTATGGTAACCCCATGTTTAATCACTTGAGGACCTATCAGACTGTTGCACCATTGCACATTTCCACCAGCAATGAACGAGGGTTCAGATGTCTCTGCATATTCTTTTTATTATACCCATCCTAGTGAAATTTAAAGTGGAATTTCACCATAGCTTTGATTTGCATCTCCCTGATGACTAACAATGTTGAGCATCTTTTTTGTGTACTTATTGGCCATTTATCTATCTTCTTTGGAGAAGTATCTATTCAGAATCTTTGCATTTTGGGGTTAATAGTCTATTGTTGAATTTTAAAAGCTCTATAAGTATTCTGGATACAAGTTTCTTATTAGACATACAGTTTACAAATGTTTTCTCTCAGTTTATAGGTTGTCTTTCCACTTACTTGATAGTGTCCTTTGAGGTGCAAGGTTTATGTAGAGGATTGTCAACCTTGAATGTAATACGTGGGCCATGGTATGCTATTTCCTTGGAAATTTTGTGTATTAGTTTTATCCCCATGTTTAACAAATCACAAACTTAGAAGTCTAGAGCAACACAAACGCATCTCATAGTTTTCAAGAGTCAGGAATTGGACACATCTTAGCTGGGGTCCTCTGCTCAGGGTTTTAAAAGGCTGAAATCAAGATGTTGGCCAGCTGTGTCTCTATTTGATGACTTGACAAGGAAATAGCCCCCTTCAATCTTCCTCAAGTGGTTGGAAAAATTCATTTCCTTGAGGCTGCATGATTGAGATCCCTGTTTTCTTGCTGTCAGCCAGGGGTAGTGCTCAGCTCCTAGAGGCCACTTTCAGTTCCTTACCATGTGGATCCTTACTTTGGATAGGCTAGTTTGAAACATGAATATTTGCTCCTTCGATGCCAGAAGACTCTTTCTCATACCTTCAATCTCTCTGATTTCAAGAAGGGACAAAACTTTCTCTTAAACACTCACTTGATTAGGTACGGCCCACCCAATTAAAAACCAACCGATTAACCACCTAACCATGGGAGTTATTTCTCATTATATACACAGGTTTCACCCCATACTCAAGGACTGTAAAGCGTGCATCCACCAGTGGGCAGGAATCTTGGGGGCCATTTTAGGATTCTGCCTGCGGCTAAGTCGCTTCAGTCACGTCTGACTCTGTGCAACCCCATAGACGGCAGCCCGCCAGGCTCCCCCGTCCCCGGGATTCTCCAGGCAAGAACACTGGAGTGGATTGCCATTTCCTTCTCCAATGCATGAAAGTGAAAAGTGAAAGTGAAGTTGCTCAGTCGTGTCTGACTCTTTGCGACCCCATGGACTGCAGCCCACCAGGCTCCTCCATCCATGGGACTTCCCAGGCAAGAGTACTGGAGTGGGGTGCCATTGCCTTCTCCAAGGATTCTGCCTACCACACCCTGAAAAGGTAACTTTTCTATCTCTATATGGAGAGATTTATTGGGTTGGCCAAAATATGAGAATTATTTGTTTTTTATATCTTCACTTTTTCAGAATAAAAAATACAGTAACATGGAGTTTTTGTACCTGAATTATGTTATATTCACTTATTTTTGTCTTTGAGAAAACAAAAGGTTAACAGTGAACAGGTAAATGAAAAATTTGTCAAATATACCATATTTCTCTTCCCACTCCCACCCCTTTCCTCTTTCTCATACCTGCTAAGCAAGGAATGGAGCAGTTTGCTTATACAGCCTCAATATAAATAAGACAGAAAATATTAATGGAAATAATCATCTTAGATAATACACAATATGATTTCTATTATTGTTGCCTTATGTTGTATATTATCTTTAATTTCACCATGCTCTGTGGCTTCAAACAGCTATGGAAACTTCTGATAAGTGAATCTTCATGGCAAAATCCCTTTGCTATTTCTGGGTTAGAGCAATTTGGCTGATAACACTGAATTTTATAGTTGAAATCTGCTAAGAGAGTAGAACTTAAATATTCTCACCAGAAAGGGAAAAGAAAAATAATTGTGTGAGTTGATAGATATATTAATTAACTAGATGGGGGGATTATTTCACAATGTATGCATGCGTGCTCACTCAGTCCTGTGAGATCCCATGGACTGTAGCCCACTAGCCTCCTCTGTCCATGGGATTCTCCAGGTAGGAATACTGAGCAGGTTGCCATTTCCTCCTCCAGGGTATCTTCCCAATCCAGGGATGGACTCGAGTCTCTAGGGTCACCTGCACAGGCAGATGGATTCTTTACCACTGAACCACCTGGGAAGCCCTTCACAATGTATCCATGTATCAAATCACCATGATGTACACTTTAAATACTTTACAATTTTATTTGTCAGTTATACCTCAATAAAGCTGAAATTTAAAAAAAAAATGTAATTTGGGCTGCAGCATGGGTACAGGAGGATGGACAGTGCAAGTCAAGGAAGAATTCTATCATGACTGATGAACTGGTGGAGTGATCCTGCCAGATGAGGGCATGGAAGTATTCTGGAAAGGAACTCCAGCTATGTCCACAGACATATCCGAATGCTTCTGATGAGCATGCAACATGACCAAAGCAGAGTCTACTTGTAGGGGCTACTCGAAGCTTCTTAGAGAGAGCTCATTTGAAGATGTTTGCCTTACTTTTAAGATTTGAATCCTGAAGTTAGAATTCAAGTTTAAGTAGCTCAGTCAGTAAGTAAGGGCAGGTAACATTGGTAGAATTGACATCATGAGACAGGGCAGGGAGGGTAGCTAAGATATTAAGCCAACAACCCTGGTGGGCACTCGGAACTGGAATCCTCCAGCAAACAGTGCATAACACCCACTCAGAGGTGCCAAGAGGTGACAGAGCTGGGAGGTTTACACACCTATCCTGAGACTCAATGGTTGCAGGTGCTCCCAAGAGATGTTACATAAATTCCTCAGGATTTCCTTGTACAGGGAAGATCCTAAGGCACAGGGATATAGATTTAGGTAGCTGGACGTCTACAGAAATACACAGAAAGTTTCAGGGACATAGACAGGACATTGACAAGATCTGTCTTAAGAACTAGGCTGAACCTAGTCTTATGACTCAAAGGGAAGAGAAATATTCTGCATTTTGTTGGAATCCATTTCTCCAGCCAGTTGGCTACTTATGAAAGTGCTAATATAAAAGGACATTTTAAGACTGAGGAAGATATTTCATTAAATGTCCCTAACCACATATGGATTAGAGGCAACCCTGCTTCAGAACCCAGAAAGGGTCTACTCTCTTCTCTGCTCAGAATAGCATGGTCCTGGGGGAGCCTTGTCACAGCCTGAGAGTGAACCTGCTCTTGAGCACAGCCCTCTTGGGGTTTCCTAAATGTCCTGGAAAAGTGGATCAGGCCTAGAAAATGTTACTATTGTCAAGGTAACCACATTTCCATAGCTTCCCAGGTGGCTCAGTGGGTAGAGTCTGCTTGTAATGCAGGAGATGCAGGCAACGTGGGTTCGATCCCTGGGTCAGGAAGATCCCCTGGAGGAGGAAATGGCCACCCACTCCAGTATTCTTGCCTGGGAAATCCCATGGACAGAGGAGCCTGGTGGGCTACAGTCAATGGGTTCACAAAGGGTTGGACACGACTGAGCACACACACATGAATAAGGCCTGGGAACATGATCTAAGCAATGAAACATTTCCAGCAGCCTTAGTTGTCACCCAATTCTCTCCTAGGTCTACTGTGCTCCGTGTATCTCTGTTTTGGTTTGGGTTCATGTTGCTCTTTCTGCTCCATTTCATCTCCTGTGGATCATTTTTGGTGAGAATGTATGTATACCTGTATCAAACCACCATGATGTACATTTTAAACACCTTACAATTTTATTTGGCAATCATACCTGAAACCTTCTGGCAAATCCTATGAGGAGAACCAACTCTCAGGTTGTATTATGACATCTGGGATCAGAGACTCATCCAATAGTCCTTTCAGGAACACAACAATTCAGGGTTTAATCACACCTACAATTTTTGTTCCTTTTGAGCTTTTGATATCCTGTGGTTCAACCAGAGAGAACCAGGCAGATCTCAGTCTTGCAGTTCACTTATTTGCACATAGGATTATATTCCATGCTATATACAAATATGTCATCTCCATGTGCTCTTACCACTGCCCTCCCTTCTTAAAGACTGATTCTTTGTCCTCTATTCTCACATATTCCACCATTACAGGCCTTCAATTAGAGAGTACCGTCCTTCTACTGCAACGTCCCTTCCAGCAGGCTCTTCCACTCAAGGCCCTTGCTGGTACTCATGTCCTTGGCATTTACTGTCTAGCTTCCATAGATTCCGATAGTCATCCTCTCTGTCTGGGCCACCGTGGAGAACAATCCAGGGGGCCAACATTTTGCAAAGCAATGCCTGTTATTCTCATCTGGGGAAGGTGAACCCAAATCTGAAGAAGATCAGACTTTACTACTCTATGGTGAGGGGAGACTGGAAAAGGGAAAATCCTACTTGTTTATCCCTGATGAGTCCTTCATGGGAATGAGACTTGGATTATTCCCTGGAAAGCTAATCCGCCCTGTGATGCATGACTGAGTTCACTGACTTTTCACCAAGGCCAAATTTAATCTTTCCTTCTAGATTAGGAAAATGAGACCAAGAGAGGTGAGACAACTCAATCCAGTTTGCCCATCCAGGAAGGAAGAGGGCTAAGATGAGAAACAGACTGAGATGGAGGCACATGTGCTCTGTGTTGTTCTACCCCAGCTCTCTCCCAAAAAGAGCCAGCCATTATCTTTTAAAAGTTTTATTTTTTTCTTCATACAAGTCTATACTGCATTCTGAAGGATTTTTACAGCTTATGAGTTGGATACATTACCAACTTAAGAAAAAAATAAAGTGAGAACTATTAAGAACTAATTCTTAGTAACGAAGATGTAAAAATGGACTGTATAAGAGCTAAAGCAAAAAAAAAAAAAAAGATAAAAATATTTTTACCACTAGAAGTAGGAAACAGATCCACAAGGAGCCATATCCCTGACTTTTTGGGTCCGAGACATTGCTGGTCAATTGCTACTGAAAGTCAGATCATTTGTTGACGATACCCTTCAGCCCACAAGAAAGATTACATTGACAATGACTGCTTTTGGGACACAGAGTAAAATTAACTTCTAGGTTATCCCCGTCAAGGACCATTAAGTCCTGAACTATGAGGGACATCGTGAACAAGTCATATTTTAACCTCCCATGAGCACAGAGCCAGCAGATTTCGCCCCCTCTCCTCCCTTCAACAAATCTGACCTTCACTAAAATTTATGGGAAAATGAAAAGAGAAAAGAAAGCTGTGGCCCTGCCAAATTCTGACGATGTTACTCATTTTAATTACTGGTATTTGGAAATTAAATGGCCTAGGGCTTGTTCGGCAATTTGTTTCAGGAAAAAAATGATTTAAGCAAGCCACAGAGTCCCAGCATCTTTTTATAGCAGGTGTTGAACAAGGCATTCATTTTTCTTTTTACAGAGTGTCCTTGTAAGTATAATAACAATTAGGAAGTGAGGCCTTCACATGGAAACCTCAGGCTCGCTCTGACATTCTTTCTTCGGCTACTTCATTGCTTATAGTTTCCTTCAGCCAGCTTTGTAAATGCCTGCACTTGAACATTTCCTTTACATAATGTCACACTTAGAGGACTTTTTTTTTTTTTTTGTAGAGGTAAAGATTTTAAAGGATAATATGAAGAGTACTTTAAAGTTAATTCAGCTGCTTTTTCTGTCCTCAGGTTCTGTTCTCTAGCTCGGGGTTTAGTTAAATGCCACTAATACAAATAAACTGAAGCAGTTTAAAATCAAGGAAAGGGGGCTATAAATGAAATCTGATTTGAATACATGTTTCTATCCATCGAAATGGGTCATCAGCTCATATTTTCCTGTGTAATAGGTTGCATGTGGACTCTACTGCAAAAAAGATTCTTTAAAAAAGCTTGGAAAGTTATATGCGAAATCCTCCCAAAGACTAAAGATCTGGTTTTTCAGATCCCTTTTACCTTTTAATCAGCTTTTCTCATTCACTCTAAAAATGTGCTCAATCAAATGCAAAGTGCTGTGTTTTCTGCTACCCTGTTTGGTTTAAGACCTGCTAATAAACAACTGTATATTTCTGAAATGAACCATGAACATGAGCTAAAACTGAATCTCATCTTTTAATACCAGCATGTATTTATTCACAAAAATACTTAAGGTAAGATGAAAATAGTTTATTTTGTGCATGTATATGCATGGTATAGTAAACTATTAGGTATTGTATAGTAGCTTTCATGAACTATATATAGTCTTTTATGAAATTATGACACAGTGGTGGAGGCTAATGAGAATGAGCCAGGAAGACGTATTAAAACACCGTGGCACACTCCTTTATTCAAAATGGATAACCAACAAGGATAATCACAGGGAACTCTGCTCAATGTTATGTGGCAGCCTGGATGGGAAGGGAGTTTGGGGGAGATTGGATACATGTATACGTATGGCTGAGTCCCTCCCTGTCCACCTGAAACTATCACAACATTGTTAATCGGCTATATCCCAATAGAAAATGAAAAGTTTTTAAACAAAACAAAACAATATGGTAACCCCACTGCCCAAGAAACCCCAAACAAACTAGTGGAGGCTGATGAGAATCAGTCAGGAACAAGTATTAAAACAATGTGGCAGGACTTCCCTGGTGGTCAGGAATCCACCTGCCAGTGTGGGGGACACAGGTTCGATCCCTGGTCCAGGAAGATTCCATATGCTGCAGGGCAATTACTGAGCCAGTGCTCCACAACAAGAGAGGTCACTGCAATGAGAAGCCCGGGCACCGCAACTAGAGGAAGCTCGTGCACAGCAATGAAGACCCAGCACAGCCAAAAACATTTTTCTGAATGTGGTACCCCCTCAAAAAAAATAATCAAACCAAACAAAATAATGTGGCATCCAATCAGGTGGTAAGAGCATTGACTATGTTGAATCAGTCAGAGCCAATACTACAAGAGAGGGCTCCTATGTCCTGCCTTTGACTTCTCCGACCACAAATTGAAATTATGGCCTCAAGTCTTAGAACCTTTAGTTGCATTTTGCAGCTATACAATGAGGAAAAAAAATAACTAAAATCAAAACAGTAGCAATATTACTTTGTATTAACTTTGGGATTACCTTTTGTCGGTTCAGTGACATGTTCTATATTTTAAGATGCTTATTGGCACATTTAAAAAGAATCTGATGTACTGGAGAATCTGACGTGTGAGCTAATTTTAATTTGAAATGGTTATTTAATATTAGATTTGTGACTTTGACTTGAAAAGTGTAAGACAATCTCATGGAGTTTAAAGATTATTTAAATATGTAAGTGCTCCTGCTCTATTAATGTTTCTGCTTTATTTGATTCAGAGGAGTTGCTTAAGTGAACAGGAAGATTTTGTTTCTACTCTTATCCTGGGAGGCTTTTGAAGAACTTGTGAGAATCAGATATATTAAATTTGTAAATGGAGATTCTTAGATACTTTAAGTAAAACTGAGGTTAATTGTTTAGCATCATTTAATCTGTTAAGTGTGAGCTAGAGAATACATATTCTTTGACTTCTCAAAGAATACGTACCATGATTATTGATCTGCAACAGTGTAACAAATATAAATTAAATGCCTAAGAAAATCAGGGTTTTAAATTTAACTTTACCAAAATATTCATTAAAACATGCAGCAACAAAAATTCTTTTATAAATGAAAAACCCTGCCCTCAGATGTTTTAAAAAAAGTCAGTCCCTATGTGATGAGCATTAATTTTTACATTCATAATTATATTCTAAATTTTGTAAGAACATGGATTATATATAATTTTTTCCTTCATTCTCTCCCTTTGTTCCAAATACCCACCACCTCCTACAAGGACATAAGAAATATTCAAGGTGAATGTTTGTTGAGACAAACTGTCAAATAACCAAATGATAATTATCACTTTTTGTAGCATGTAATGGAGAAAATTAACTCAGTTCAAGAGCTATGCTTGTTGAAAATCAGTTTTGAGATGAAATCAAGACCACTGAAGTTTTCCATGTAGGAGTTGTATAAAAAGAGCCATACACAAGACACTAATAACTCCAAAAGTAACTCCTTCTCACCATTATGAGATTTTTTAGTAACAAGAAAAAGATAAAATTATGAAAGAATACAGGGACACAGAACAGGAAGAGAGCTGTTGCCTTGGATGGAAAACTGCAGTAAATATTCTCTGAAGTTCTAACTTGGATATATCTTAATGCTAAGGGAGAAGATGGGCCAACAGTACTATGATGTAGATACTGAGGAAACTGAGGCACTAAAAGTTAAGTAACCTGCCAAAAGTCAGTAAGGCATAGCACTGGGACTCAAATCCAGGCAGTCTACTCTAATCCATGTCAATATGTTACTAATAAAGGATTTACTGAATAATTTTGCTGTTGTGTTTAGTCGCTAAGTCCTGTCCAACTCTTTTGCCATCCTGTGGACTTAGCCCACCAGTCTCCTCTGTCCATGGGATTCTCCAAGCAAGAATACTAGAGTGGGTTTTCATTTCCTACTCCAGGGGATCATCCCAACCCATGGATCGAACCTATGTCTCCTGCACTGGCAGGCGGAGTCTTTACCACTGAGCCACCATGGAAGCCTTACTGAATAATTACTATGGAATAAATGGCAGGCGGCAGTTCTTTGAAGAACAGACTTTTGGACACAGTGGGAAAAGGAGAGAGTGGGATGATTTGAGAGAAGAGCATGGAAACATATACATTACCGTACATAAAACAGATAGCCAGTGGGAGTTTAATGTATGACACAGGGAATGTAAAGCTGGTGCTCTGTGACAACCTGGAGGGATAGGGTGGGGAGGGAGATGGGGGGGGAGTACACGAGGGAGGGGTCACATGTATGCCTATGGCCGATTCATGCTGATGTATGGCAGAGGCCATCACAACACTGTAAAATAATTATCCTCCAATTAAATAAATTTTAAACAAGAAAAGCCAGCTAAAGGGTACAGAGAATGACAGAGTGAAAGGAAACATTTAGATACACTGGTCCTAAAAGAGCTCTCTGAGGGGATGAGTGGAGTTCTGAAAGAAGAAAAGAAGAATGTGACAGTCAGGAATAACAAGATCCAGGTAGGTGGGTTTGCCAGGGCAAGGCCCCCTGAAGGACCTGGCAGAAAGCAGTTTCAGGGACTACAAGGAAGCCAGTGCAACTAAGAGAAAGGAGCAGTTAAAAAGCAGGAAATTGGGACCTCCCTGGTGGTCCAGTGGCTAAGACTCTGTGCTTTCAATGCAGGGGTCCAGGTTCGATCCCTGGTCAGGGAACTAGATCCCACATGCTGCAACTAAGGATCGTGAGTGCCACAACTAAGACCCAGCACAGCCAAATAATGTTTGTTTTTGTTTTCGTTTTTTTACAAAGAAGTCGGAAATGAAGTCTCAGAGATAGCCAGGGACCAAATCACACTGAACTTATAGGCCATAATAAAGATTCTATTTCAAAACAGTGATGGTATTTGTAGCTATCAGCTCTTGACTGTATTTTACGGAAAGTACATGACATATATTTGCCAGTCGATAAATATCTGGAGAATTCAACAGGAAACTTCTTGGAATCAATGCCATGTGAGGGCAGGGTGATGTATATTAGTAACTGTGACAGCAGAGCTGGCATTCTTGGCGGGGCGGGGGGGACTTAGTGCAATTTGTCCAGACTGAGAAAATTCAAGTCAGTGATAGGAAATTGTCAATTTATAAGTCAAACTGATTCACAGAATTCATAAAATTCATTTGTAGAATAAACTGCATTTTATCATAAATAACAGAAAGTGATTAAGATTTAAAAGTTGGTTTCAACAGAAGCTACTCATCTGTAAATGTAATAATCAAGTACAACTAAAATTGCTTTCTCCACTATAACTAATTAAAATTATCTTCAAAATTAAATTTATCTGTCATTTCAAAATTATTATTCTGTGTGTTTCTAGTGTCCACTGTCTGACAAAAACCTAGATCTTATTCCAACTTTAACATGTAGAATTTTTATTCCAGTGGTTTTCAATAGTGATTCCTAGTCCTAAAAAAAGGCTGTTTGTTACAATGACAGTGGGCAGGGTCATTAGATGCCAAGGCAGGCGTGGCTACTAAATATCCTGCCGTCTGAGAGAGAAGGTTCCTCACAATGAAGTGTTCTTTCTCAAATGACAATACTATCCTAGTTGAAAGCACTGCACACATTTGTAATTTGTTTTATCAAGGAATATGAATTTTTACACCTGATGAATTTCTCACAAGATTTCCTGCCCAACTTTTTACTAATGTTAATCATTTTCCCACTGCTCATTTTAAGTTGCCTCACATCAGTAGCTTCTTTTAGTCTTCTATCGAATCCATTAGAAAATGGAGTGGTTTTTCTAGAGCAGATTATACAGAAAATACTACTGGAAGTATTTATTTGATCTTACTGAACAGCCATTTGCGGCTCAGATGGTAAAGTGCCTGACTACAATGCTGGAGACCTGGGTTCGATCCCTGGGTCGGGAAGATACCCTGGAGAAGGATATGGCAACCCACTCCAGTACTCTTGCCTGGAAAATCCGATGGATGGAGGAGCGTTGTAGGCTATAGTCCATGGGGTCGCAAAGAGTCGGACACGACTGAGCGACTTCACTTTTCACTTTCATATATTACACAGCTCTATAGAGAACAGTAAATCCATTCCATTTGAAAAGGTCAAGCAAATATTTACAATATAATTTCATCACAGGCAATATATTTTCATCAAAGATGAAGGATCCAGGCACATCAGTAGTTAAATATGTGTGGACATTTGTTTTCTAATGGCTGGAGTTCTGTGCTTTCTGCCTGATTAGTGGTTGGAACAGATTGGCAGGTAAGAAGTGGATGATGAGACAAATTCTATATAGGAATTAATCTTCAACATCCTCCAGCATCTAACTATTAACATAATTAGCCAACATGGCTCCCCCAGGTTTTATAACTTATAGGGCAATAATGGGGACCATTTTCACTTATTAATATGCAGAATAACCCATGAGCATATTTTCTTGACCTTGATTTTTTTTCTGTTTCACAAATTGCCAATGGCAGACAAAGTAATTTATAGAGAGACATTCCACGCCAAGAGAAGCAGAAAGGCTGAAATGCAGCTACATCTATTCCAGTTTGCTAGTTATTGCAATAGTACTTTTTATTTGGGATTTTAGATTTCAGAAAGCACTTTCATCCACATTGACTCCACTCCTTCTTACTAATGCCCTGTAAACAAGGCAAGCCAAGTATCACTGCTTTTCAGTATTGGTTCTGAGAGGTAATGTACAACTAATGTACTACTATATTTCCTGGAGGTCACTTGGCTGGTAAGGGTGAGCTCAAAATTAGATTTTTTTGATTCCCAACCCATTCCTTCTGTGTTTTTTAGATCATTGAAATAAAAAAAAAAAAACTGGGGCTGGAAACAGTATGAGACAGTATGCACCCAAGTCTATAGATTATTGACAATTTACTAGTGTGAGTTAAAAATATAGGTAGATGTTCTCAGTTGATCATTTAATGCCGTAAGCTTATCTTAAATGAAAATGAAAGTGCATTTGGACTTATTTCAGAAAATAAAAAGGACCTTTGAAGTTTTGTGACTGGAAAAGATTTAAAAATTAAAAGCCATGCAAAGAGTGAATGATTTCAGATAGGCTGACAAGTTACAAAAAGGCCAGCAATAGTCCACAGAAAGTTTCTCTGGATGAGAAAGGAAGGTCTGCAGAAAAGAGAGCCTCATATTCAGTCCGAGTCAGTCAATCCATTAAACAAGAGGGCAACAAAACAAAGTTATGTTATTTTCCCCAATGGATGGTATCTTTTTTCTTTTTTTCAGATGGTGGTTTTGCATCCCAGTAATCCTAGTAGACCCATCAGATATAAATATATAGTTTGACTAAAGCCACTTGTTACAGATACTCCTTTTCAGACTACCATGCTTAATTCCTGTATTTAAGGGAATACATAAATGTGTCCCTTGAAAATGAACATGAGTTTCTAGGTGTGGGACTCAGTATACAAAAAGAAAACAAAATTTAAGTTTTAAAGAAATATATAAGAAGAGTGTAACAACATATTTGAGGAATGAAGACACAGCAAAAAGGCAAGGACAGGCATAATTTTAAGAATGAACAGCTTACAATGATGTTTAATTTTTCTGAACATTAAAACATGGGTTTTATTAGTAATAAAGTCTCAGAAGAGGGCATTACCCAGGGAAATTATTGACCATGTGAAGTTAATGGACCTCTCCCTTGCCTTGGGCTATGAAACCTTTTAGCTAGTTATCCATCAATCTTAGAAAATGCCTATACCAGGATTATTAATGTGCAAAAAGTTAAGAGAAGAGTGATGTGGACATTTTTAAAAAGATCCAAAAAGGATACAAAGATTACATATAAGTATTTATCATGAGGAATTTGTACAGAATGTTATATCAGGTTAGTATGGAGATTCCCTGGGCCTGCCTGTTTCTATTTATCTCTCTCTGGCTCTGAGACTTGTACTAAATCAGAAAAATGCAAAGACAATTATTTAGACTATATGAGTCCTAAGAATGGTCAGATATTTGGCAGGGCAGGGAAAGAGGAGGTGGTAGGAGAGGGTACAAGGGATAGGAGGAGGAACTGGGAGAGAAATGTGGTTCTTGATAAAGGAAAAAGCACCAAGCTGGGGTATACACTGCAGCCAGCACCTTAATAAGGCTTGTTTCTTCATCAGTATGTTGTTTAGACAGTGTGAAGTGAGATTAGGAACTAGAGTGTCTAATCTTACCTTGCCTACTACATTCTTTAGATCTGTGTTTGTCTTAAATAAATAATGAAATAAAAATTTACAGAAAAACCTGAACAAACCATTTGGCTAATCCATTTTAATAGACCATTTGGCGGTTGAGGGGGGAGGGTGCTATAAAAGTGCATGACATGGATTTCCCTGGTGGCTCAGTGGTCAAGAATCCACCAGCCAATGCAGGAGACACAGATTCAATCCCTGGTCTGGGAAGATCCCACATGCTGCAGGGCAACTGAGCCCGTGAGCCACAACTATGGAGCCAGCACCCTAGAACCCAGGAGCCGTAACTACGGAAGGCCGTGTGCTCTAGAGCCTGTGCTGCACAAACAGAGAAGCCGCCACAGTGAGAAGCCCGCGCAGCACAACTAGAGAGTAGCCCCACTGGCCACAACTAGAGAAAGTCCACACGCAACAACCAAGATCAAGCGCGGCCAAAAATAAATATTTTTAAATGCATGACACCAGCATTTTCAAATTATTTCTTCAGCTCAACCTGAAAATTCCAAATGGCATCTGAAATGGCTTAAAGCAACTTGTTATTTCCCCATGTTTTACATTTACTGTTTTCTGTTGAATAGGGAAATTTACCTAATAAGAATTACTGTTATTATATTATAAAACTGAAATGGAGAATGACTGATGGCTAACAGTTTCAGTCTGTGAACAAATCCTTATTGGGAAAAGGTCAAAAAAAAAGGAAAGGCTCGTTTAAAGCAAAAGTAACAGTTAAACAGCTAGCATTTATTGTCATTTACAATGGGCTTACGACTATGCTAAGAATTATCAAAGGCATATAAAATATGGTACTCGCCCTCAGGCAGCTCACAATATGTTTTGGTAGGAATGATTAACATCCATCAAATAATGATGACAATATGCTAATACTGGGAACTGTATGATAGAAAAATTGAAAGGAGAGGAAAGGCAGTGAGGACAGAGTGAAGGGGGCTTCAGTGGGACCCCTGAAGATGAGTGGGATCTGAGTCTCTCCAAGGAGATAGGGGTATTCTGATAAAGGGCTAGGGTGAACAAACGTACTAGTATGTTGTATTTGTGGAGATACTGTGGATATCAGAATGACCAGCATCAATTTTATGTGTAGAAAAGCAAGAAGAAATAAGGTTAGAAAACTAAACATAGGCATTTGACGCAGCTGAAAAGGGCACACGACAGGGCTTACAGAGGGACAACCTGAAGTCATACCCCTTCTCTGCCAAACACAGGTTGGTTGTAATGTCTTGCACGTCACTGCCCACTCTGTGTCTCAGTTTTCCCATCTGTAAAACGATACCTTTGTTGAGGATTAAATACACATATGTGAGCTCGTACGCGTCAGCAGAATTCTTCTGATGATGGAAAATTGGCATTAGCCCAGAAGGACTGAGCCTCCGTGTGGTAAGATATTTGTTGAGCAGGAAAGGAGAAAAATTATAGTAGCCCATAAAAAAAATTACTCCTGCTAGTGACAAAACAAACTGGCTGGCTGGAGACCAGACTCAGAAAAGTGTGCCGTAAAACTACTGTAGAAGTCCCAGGCTGAGATATCAAATTCTGGATTACGGCAACAACAAAGGAATAATGAAGAAGGGTCAGCCTCTGAGCTCTGGAGCGTTGGCTGTTATTTTGGCTTTCCTCATCATAGATATTTCAATAGCATATGAAATCAACCTTGTACAAAAACTGTATTTAAAAGTAGATGGATAGGAACCCTCTTTGGGGCTATAGGTTGATGATCTTATTCTAGTGTTAAATTGTAGACAGTAATAATTCCAATTAAATAAATGCACCTTATTGAGCTTGCATATACAAGATATTATGACAGGCACTAACTTGCACAGAGTACAGGGAGGATATATTTTCTAATCTCAGGGTCAGCAGTAAGCGCTTAGTTTATATTAACACATACATACTCACAGTGTGTTAACAGTACTGACAGATCCAAAGTCTAGTGGCTAATATGAAAGATAAAATTCTCAGACAGAAAATATTAAATGGTGTGATATAATACACAGAAAATATTAAGTGGTGTGATATAATACACATTAGAGTTAGTTGTCGGGGAAGGCAATGGCACCCCACTCCAGTACTCTTGCCTGGAAAATCTCATGGATACAGGAGCCTGGTAGGCTGCAGCCCATGGGGTCGCTAAGAGTCCGACACAACTGAGCAACTTCACTTTCACGCACTGGAGAAGGAAATGGCAACCCACTCCAGTGTTCTTGCCTGGAGAATCCCAGCGATGGGGGAGCCTGGTGGGCTGCCGTCTATGGGGTTGCACAGTCGGACACGACTGAAGCGACTTAGCAGCAGCAAAATTAGTTGTGAATAAGTTTCCTTTATTTTGTTGAAAAACAGCTGAAATCATTTCACTAATCATCTGTGATCAACCAGAACATCAGTCACTGTCCAGTGAAATTACAGAATGCAGTGACCACCTACCTTCAGGGAAATACACAGTTGTAAAGAACATTTAAAGCAACACCCGATTTTATACTGAGTAATGAAATCCT
>SJYA01003638.1:406079-420957 GCA_006410615.1 Neotragus moschatus | reverse complement strand
CCAGGCTCCTCTGTCCATGGGATTTTCCAGGCAAGAGTACTGGAGTGGGGTGCCATTGCCTTCTCCATGTAAATCAACTATACCCCTGTATAAAATACAAAACTTTATATGTTGATGTTTTTGCATTGCTTTCAGTTTTTATCTTGTATCATACCGCTGCTGAGCTGCTAAGTCGCTTCAGTCATGTCTGACTCTGTGCGACCCCATAGACAGCAGCGCACCAGGCTCCCCCGTCCCTGGGATTCTCCAGGCAAGAACACTGGAGCGGGTTGCCATTTCCTTCTCCAATGTATGAAAATGAAAAGTGAAAGTGAAGTCGCTCAGTCGTGTCCAACTCTTAGCGACCTCATGGACTGCAGCCTACCAGGCTCCTCCGTCCATGGGATTTTCCAGGCAAGAGTACAGGAGTGGGGTGCCATTACCTTCTCTGATCTTGTATTATAATGATGCTATAAACATTTCAGTACAATAAATGTGTGCATTTCTGTTCAACTTATACCTAGGAGTGGAATTGCTGGGTGACAGGGTAAGCTTGCATTCAAAATACTCAGAATTGGTGGTAGGAATTTAAGCTTCAACCAGGGTTTATTGTTCAAAGTACCAGAAGCCACTTCTGGCAGATTTAAGAAGAAAGGAATTTACTGAAAGACCATTTAGTAGGCCATAAAATCACTGGGAGAATTTGAGTAATAGGCTCAGGAAAAGGCAAGGAGATTGGAGGGCCACATGGGCTGAAATGCAGCCAACATCACACTATGGAACTAGTACCAGGAGAACCCTGCTTCAGTCATGCTGTATACCAGACCCCATAGTTTGCACAGTCAACACTGAACTCTTGCCAACAGACTCATCTCGCTGCATTCCCCTATTAGTGCCAGAGAGAAATGCCTTAGTCTCAGCTTCTTCACATCTCTAGCTACTGATTTGAAGTCTGGTGTGTGTACACAGCTCATAGGCCAGGCCCAGGTCACACGTCCAGGTCACAGCTGCAAGAGCCTGGAAAAGTGAGGCAGGCACTTTCCAAACAGAAGAATAGAATAGGGTACAGCTATTGGGCATAAAAACCTGTTTATAAGACTGATTATTTCTTCCTAAGTTAAATATTTTGGGAAAAAACAAACAGGTATTGATTTCATTCCATTAGGAAATAAAACCACCACCTAAATTCAGCTCTTCAAAAATCATGAGTATTTTCCTTGATTACATATTTAATAAATATGACCTCAGTATCAATCCTGAACATCCATTTGAGGTTTCTGAAATAACTTTTAATGATTCTGTAGCTCCTAATAAGCAGAAATCTAGTATTAGGCTATACTAGAATTCTTTTTGGGTTTCCCAGGTGGCTCAGTGGTAATGAACCCACTTGCCATGCAGAAGACACAGGTGTGATTCCTGGGTTGGGAAGATCCCCTGGAGGAAGAAATGGCAACCCATTCCTGTTTTGTTGCCTGGAAAATTCCCATGGACAGAGGAGCCTGGTGGGCTACAGTCCATGGGGTTGCAAATAGTTGGATGCAACTGAGCATGAACACACACATACACACAGAGCCTTTTTTACAATGAAGAGAAACACTTTCTTCCCCCCATGTTTATCATAGTTTTTTAATATGATGGACAGGGAGGCCTGGCATGCTACGATTCATGGGGTCGCAAAGAGTCGGACACGACTGAGTGACTGAACTGAACTAAACAGGAGAAAGTANTTTACAATGAAGAGAAACACTTTCTTCCCCCCATGTTTATCATAGTTTTTTAATATGATGGACAGGGAGGCCTGGCATGCTACGATTCATGGGGTCGCAAAGAGTCGGACACGACTGAGTGACTGAACTGAACTGATGTGGCTTTACTCACCATCTCACTGAGGCAGATATTGCCTGGGAGTCACCTAGTTCTGGCCCCCAAACCACTTGGTACAAATTCAGAGCATCTAAGGCCAGTTCTTTGCCCCTATATACTCCCTGGTTTACTTCCGAACAATACGCCTCTTTTGTTCTCTCATATATCTTTACCTTCTTGCCATTGTCTGTTTTCTTTTCCTGATTCCTGTAACTACTGACCCCATTCAACTGTGGGTCCTTTTGAAAACTTCACTCTATTGTTATCGATCTCCTATCCATGTTAAATTTGGGGAAAACAAGCTCTGTCTCTTTTTGCCTTAATTATATCTAGCCCCTTCCCAAGCACCTTACTTTCTCCTGTTTAGTTCACTATAGTAGAGGCTGCCAGGTCTCTCACCCCTTGAGCAGTGAATCCAAGAGGTAAGCTGGCATTTCAACAGACTGTCAATGTTGCTTCTGAACATGATTTTCCCATCCTCTTGTAAAATCACATTCTATTTTTTTTTTTTTTTAACTTTACTGGAGTATAATGCTTTACAATGTTGTGTTAGTTCCTGCTGTACAGCTATACATATATCCCTCCTTCTTGGACCTCCATCCACACTCTCCCCATCTACTGCAATTCTACCCATCTAGGTCATCAGAGAGCACTCATCTGAGCTCCCTGAAAATTGCATTCTCTTTAGAGATTCACTACAATTCATATTCCATCCTCTAGCCATTCTAATTTGTGGCCAATCTACTTGCCAACTGGTCATCCATTTACTCACCAAAGCCCCAACTCACAGTCTTCCTCTCCTCACGTAATTCTAGGAGATTTTAACATTCATGGGCATAGATCATCCAACTTAAAGGCCTTGCAATGCCTTTAAGCTTCTTATTCAAAAACCCACAACCTCAATCTTGTCAGGGCTTAGTAACTGCTCCACTTGAACACAACTTCCTGATTTCTGTCTTCCTCATCAACTTATTCCCATCTGGTAGCTTCACTCTGTTCAATTTTAAAATTTTCACACATGATGGCTCCACACACATTTACTGTCTGAAAAAGGGGTGGCTTCCCAGGGAACCTTCCAGTCACTTTACTCAGCCTCAGCCAGCTCTCTCTTCGATTCCCATCAGCAAACATCCCCAAACTTACCCTAAGTCCTTCCTCCAAACAACTGCTGATTTCATTCCCAGCAGGTGACCTTGCCTTTACATCAGTGGAAAAATTGAGGTCATCAGGGAGGTCTCACTCAATTTCTCTGTAAACATATCTATATTCATTGCTTTTTACTTTCTTTCCTTCACTCTGGAAGTCGGCAATGTCCCTTACCGGTTCAAGGCCAACCCATGCCAGTGGTCTACCTCAATCTCCCTCTGTATCCACCCCGTCCTTGCCCTGTCAGTCATCTCTTCCTCGGCCTCTTTACTGGATCCTCCCCTTAGCCCATAAACACCTGAAGACCTTTCCATTTTAAAAGGCCCTCACACCTGCGTCGTAGTCAACTCTCATCAAGCTTCTGTTCCTCTATTTTCTGCTCTGTTGAAATCACAGAAAAACTGGCTTTTTAAAAAAAAAAAAATCTTTTCACCTCAGTTTTACCCCTTGAGTTCTGAAATCCTCCTTCCACATTCCTCTACTGAAACTTCTCCCTAAGATACATAATGACCTAATTGCCAAATCTAACACACATCTTCCAGCTTTATGTAACCAGAATTCGCTCTTTGACTCTGCTAATTGCCTTCTCCTTTCAAAGCATAATCTTGTGTGTGTGGTTTTTTTTCCCCCCTGATAATAAAAGCAGTGCTTGTTCATTACTGTTTTATTCTACTCAGGGCTATAACAAAATACCACAGTCTGGGTCAACTCTGAACAACAGAAATTCATTACTCACTATGCTGGAGGCTGAAAGTCTGAGATCAAGGTGCCCAGTGGTCAGGTGAAGACCCTCTTCCAGGCTGTAGACTTGTCACTGGATCCTCCCCTGGTGGAAGCGGCACGGAGAGCTCTCTGAAACTTCTTTTATTACATAAAGCTTTGATCCTAATCTCAACAGCTCCACCCTTGGGACTTGACCACCTCCCAAATTGTCCCAACTTCTAACACCATCACTTTGGGGGTTAGAATTTCAACATATGAATTTTGGAGGGACACATCATTCATACCATAGCAATTACAGTATATTTGGAAAATCTAGGAAAGTACAAAGAAGAAAAATAACATCGTCTTTAATGGCACTAATTGGTGATAACCACTGGTAATATTTTGAAGTATATAAATATGCAAAGATACAGACATAAATACATAGATATAGATACATACAGGCACAATTCTGTATAGGAGCTTTTACCTGCTTTTTATATAACCCATATCCTTAAATATTTTTGAAAATGATTATCAACTGCTGCATAATATTCTATAAAGTGGATGAATTGCCATATATTAGCCATTTCTCTACTACTAGATATTTCACCCATATTTTAAATCTTTTCTATTGTAACTAAAATTACTATATACCTCCTAGTACATAAGTCTTTGACCATTTCTTTGGATTATCTCATTAGAATTATTGAAAAAGAATTACCATGTGCAAGCATATAAATATTCTCTAGGCTTGGCTGCACAGTGCTGAGCTGCCTCTCAGCAATTTTGGAGTGACTCATGACTCACTTGCAGTGAGTATAAGGGCTTGTTTTCAAATTTTCTGCTCTATGTCCATTATAATGTTCTTTGTTTATAATCTTCTTTGAAGCTGTGCTTGTCCAGCTTCCAGACCAAAGAAAGAGCCCAAAGCCAGCAACAGAGACATCACTGGCTTAATGGATGGGGGAGTTTACCTGTCTGAAGCAAGGTCCTGGAGTGACACCCTAGCAAGCGCAGGAGACAAGATCGCCAGGCAGTCTTTGTTCCCACAGGTGGAGGAGAGGAGATTACCAGTTATTAGAGAATTGACCTCCCGATGGGCTCATTAGTTACCAGGGAAACCAGTAGATGGCACGCCCCTTACCGCCCCATCTCAAAAGGGATGAGAACACTCTCCAGCTGGGGCCTGGGGCAAATATGGGGCAAAGTCAGAACTTTGCAGTTAGATAGATACTGGTCAAGAAGGCACTAGTCGGGCAGGGGGTGGTGGTGGACAGAGAGCAAAGCAACACTCATTTTGAGGGGCCTGACCACAAAAATATCCTGTTCTATTTCCTGATAATATCCTCTTCTAGTTTTCCTCGTATTTATCTGCTTTGTGTGTGTTTTTAATCTCATATTTAGAACTTTATTTTCCTATACCCCTTAAAGTTGACGTTCCCTACACTTAGATCCTAAATTCATTAACTTTCTCTCTTATTCCCTAGGATTTTTCTTATTCTACTCCTTCCCTGGTGGCTCAGATGGTAAAGCATCTGTCTACAATGAGGGAGACCTGGGTTCAATCCCTGGGTTGGGAAAATCTCTTGGAGAAGGAAATGGAAATCCACTCCAGTATTATTGCCTGGAAAATCCCATGTAAGGAGGAGTCTGGTAGGCTACAGTCCATGGGGTCACAAAGAGTCAGACAGGACTGAGCGACTTTACTTTCACTGTTACTTTTTCAGTTTGAACTACTTCCACTAGGCAAGAGATTCCCAAATAGAAGACACCACACCTGACCTCTCTCCTGAATTTTAGACTCATGCGTTGAACCATAGAGCTTCTCTGGTGACTCACAACAGTAAAGAATCTACCTGTAATGCAGGAAACCCGAGTTCGATCCCTGGGTTGGGAAGATTCCCTGGAGGAGGGCATGGCAACCCACTCTAGTATTCTTGCCTGGAGAATCCCATGGATAGGGAAGCCTGGTGGGCTACAGTCCATAGGGTTGCAAAGAGTCAGACACAACTGAAGCAACTTAGCATGCAAACAGAATCATCTGTACTCCATCTCTTTTTCGTTATTTAAAAAAACCCCAAAATTCAACCTGTCAAAATATNTGCCTGGAGAATCCCATGGATAGGGAAGCCTGGTGGGCTACAGTCCATAGGGTTGCAAAGAGTCAGACACAACTGAAGCAACTTAGCATGCAAACAGAATCATCTGTACTCCATCTCTTTTTCGTTATTTAAAAAAACCCCAAAATTCAACCTGTCAAAATATAAGTTGGGGGCTTCCCTGGTAGCTCAGTGGTAAAGAATCCACCTACCAATGCAGGAGACATGGGTTCAATCCCTGGGTCAGGAAGATCCCACATGCTGCAGGGCAACTAAGCCCATGCACCACAACTGCTGCTCTAGAGTCCATGGGCTGCAACTACTGCAGCCCGCAGGCCAGGAGCAATGAGAAGCCTGTGCACTGCAACTAGAGCAGCCCCCACTCACCACAACTAAAGAAAACCTCTTGCAGCAGCAAAGACCCAGCATAGCCAAAACTAAATAAAGTTGAAAAAAAAAAATAAGTTGGTAGTACAACCAGCCAAGGAGTCACACAAACTTGAAACACAGAAGACAAATTTGCCTTTTCTCTCTTGGTCAACCTCCCTACCACAGGCCCCGTCACAAGAAGAGAAGATTCTCAACTTAATTGCCATGTACCTGAGGAGAAAACATACTAAAGACAGAAACATTCTCATTTTTTGTATTCTTTTTCTTGTTTGAGAGACAAGCCTTTGGAGGATTTTGTTATTGGTAGAAGTGATTTAAGGCCAAAAGTAGGGCTAAAGCTTTTATTTCTAACTTTCAATCCAGAATAGTACTCTTTTCTTTGAAAG
Organism: Neotragus moschatus; assembly: GCA_006410615.1. Taxonomy (NCBI): domain Eukaryota; kingdom Metazoa; phylum Chordata; class Mammalia; order Artiodactyla; family Bovidae; genus Neotragus; species Neotragus moschatus. The sequence continues at coordinate 414,389 of SJYA01003638.1, read as the reverse complement.
TTGTGTGTTCTAACCTATGTGTGTAAGCTTTTAAAAAATCAGCAAACCATACGAGGATACAAATAATATAAAATCATATTCCTTCTGAGCTGGAAGGCATAGTTGACACATTCAGTTGAATGCCATCCCTTTGTCTCTTAACAGTCTACGATGAACGTCCCTGGTGGGCAGTGGCTAAAATTCCATGAAACCAGAAAAAGGGACACAGGTTCAATCCCTAGTCAAGGAACTAGATCCCACATGCTGCAACTAAGACCTAGTGCAGATGGACAGACAGATAGATAGGTAGATAAGTGGGTAGGTAGATAGATATTTTAAAGTCTAGGACCCAGAGATGTTTCATGGCTTACTCAAAGTAGCATGGTTACTTAGTAGCAGATATCGCTAAAATTAATTCTTGTAACTCTTGTTCTAGTGTTCATTTCAGTACATAAATATTTCTACGTGTTCTTAACCCTTGTCCTCTGAGAAACTCGACAAATAGATACTCGTGCAAGAGTAATTGCTGAAAAATCCTGCACATCACATCTTCTGGAGAATCTTAACCAGGGCTACAGTATATTTGTGGACTCTAGACACTTTTGCCTTTGTGGGCTACTTTCTCCATAGAAAATTACTAAAATATTGCTTATGATTGTGGGCTTCCCCTGTGGCTCAGCTGTTAAAGAATCGGCCTGCTATGTGGGAGACCTGACTGAGTTTGATCCCTGGGTTGGGAAGATCCCCTGGGGAAGGGAAAGGCTACCCACTCCATATTCTGGCCTGGAGAATGCCATGGACTGTATAGTCCATGGGGTCGCAAAGAGTTGGACACAACTGAGCAACTTTCACTTCACTTTAGTTCACTTCATTGTAAAGTAATCCAGGCTGGATTCATTATTATCTTTTCATTTTTCTTCTTATTTGAAAAGACATAAAAAGACTTTTGTGTGCTCCTAAAAGTATTGTGGATCTTAGGCACTGTGCCTATAGTGCCTAGTGGATAAATCTTAAGTCATGTCCAATTCTTTGTGACCTTGTGGCTCCTCTGTCCAGGGGTTCTTCGGACAAAAATACCGGAGTGGGTTGCCACTGCTTTCTCCAGGAGATCTTCCCGACCCATGAATTGAACCCTGGTTTTCTGCATTGCAGGCAGATTCTTTACCATCTCAGCCACCAGGAAAGTAGTGTATAAATCAGCCCTGTACATAATACATGGTAAAGACTCACAGAAGTCTTGCAAAGAGAAAACCTAATTACCTAGCATTCTAAAATTTTTGTTCACAGGGTCCTATTAATATCTCAAAGATCAGTAGTGTCCTGTAAAACACAGTTTAGAAAAAAATGTTCTCTGCTCTCAAACTGCAATGATACTCACTTTGCAGAAAGGAAGATAGTGATGCAAAAATCAAGTTACTCTTCTTGGCCATGGTTGAGATCTCTGAATTAGCTGTAAAATATCCATAAAGGCCTGTTTAAGATGTTTTATGGAGTAGACAAGGACATCAAATTTTCACATATGGTTCATATTAATTTATGGAACACATGACAATTATATTTCATTAACACATCTTTCTAATACATGGGAATGGTAATACACCATTAACTTGTGCTTTTGGTTCTTATACTAATCAAATAAAATTAGTATGCCTATAAAACTTGATTTCCAATTCATTTTCAGAAGATGGATAATAGAAATTTCCCAAATTAGCAATCAGACTGTATTTATTGCATATGGTGACTGCTTTAAAATTTGACTGCATTCTCTACACTTTTATGAATCTTTTGATACATTGCTCTGGAGCAATCAACCAGGATTGCTTGTCTTTAACAACTGCTAATATTCCTTTTAAGAACAAGGGTATCTTATGAATATCACCAAGGAAACTTGGGACTTTATCTGAGGTCTGGAATGAGAGCTGCCCCTGAGAATCCAGAGAAGTTATCTGTTCTCTCAAGGGTATGAGTTGGAGATTGAGATTGACATATATACCTTACCATGGGGAAGACAGATCTCTGGTGGGAAGCTTCTGTATAGAACAGGGATCTGAGGTCAGTGCTCTGTGATAACCTAGAGGGGTGGGATAGGAAGAGGGAAAGGATATATGTATACTTATGGCTGATCACTTCAATGTACAGCAGAAACACAATATTGTAAAACAACTATATCTCAATTTAAAAAATGTAATCATGCAATCTAGGGTATGAGTTAGAAATAGATGCCATTTGGGCAGCTGCATACATCCTTTATACACATGATTCAAGCAGTTAGGTTCAGTTCAACAATATTCATTGAGTGCCTTTAGTTGGCGAGGTAACAGGCACAAATGAGACATGAATTATGCATACCTCTCACCATGGGGTATTAAAACTTGCTGTGTACATATTAGATTTGAGCCTTTAGTCACAGAGGCTGTGTAAAGGAGAAAAGGAAAGACATACCCATCTGAATGCAGAGTTCCAAAGAATAGCAAGGAGAGATAAGAAANTCCAGATGTATAAACTGGATTTAGAAAAGGCAGAGGAACCAAAGATCAAATTGCCAACATCCACTGGATCCTAGAAAAAGCAAGAGAGTTCCAGAAAAGCATCTACTTCTGCTTTATTGACTACACCAAAGCCTTTGACTGTGTGGATCTCAACAAACTGTGGAAAATTCTAGAGATGGGAATACCAGACCACCTCACCTGCCTCTTGAGAAATCTGTATGCAGGCCAGGAAGTGAGTTAGAACTGGACATGGAAAAACAGACTGGTTCCAAATTGGGAAAGGAGTATGTCAAGGCTGTAACCCTGCTTATTTAACTTACATGCAGAGTATATCAGGCAAAATGCCAGGCTGGATGAAGCACAAGCTAGAATCAAGATTGCCAGGAGAAGTATCAATAACCTCAGATATTCAGATGACACAATCCTTATGGCAGAAAGTGAAGAAGAACTAGAGNCAAGGCTGTAACCCTGCTTATTTAACTTACATGCAGAGTATATCAGGCAAAATGCCAGGCTGGATGAAGCACAAGCTAGAATCAAGATTGCCAGGAGAAGTATCAATAACCTCAGATATTCAGATGACACAATCCTTATGGCAGAAAGTGAAGAAGAACTAGAGAGCCTCTTGATGAAAGTGAGAGAGGAGAGTAAAAAAGCTGGCTTAAAACTTAACATTCAGAAAACAAAGATCATGACATCTGGCCCCATCACTTCATGGCAAATAGATGGGGAAACAATGGCAACAGTGATAGATTTTATTTTCTTGGGCTTCAAAATCACTGCAGATGGTGACTTCAACCATGAAATTTAAAAAATGCTTGCTCCTTGGAAGAAAAGCTATGACCAGCCTACAGAGCATATTAAAAAGCAGAGACATTACTGTGCTGACAAAGATCTGTCTAGGCAAAGCTATGGTTTTTCCAGTAGTCTTGTATGGATGTGAGAGTTGGACCATAAAGAAAGCTGAGTGCTGAAAAATTGATGCTTTTGAACTGTGGTGTTATAGAAGACTCTTGAGAGCCCCTTGGACTGCAAGGATATCAAACCAGTCCATCCTAAAGGAAATCAGTCCGGAATATTCATTGGAAGGACCAATGCTGAAGCTGAAACTCCAATGCATGGGCCACCTGATGCAAAGAACTGACTCACTGGAAAAGTCCCTGATGCTGGGAAAGATTGAAAGCAGGAGGAGAAGGGGATGACAGAGGATGAGATGGTTGGATGGCATCACTGACTGTATGGACATGAGTTTGGGTGAACTCCAGGTGTTGGTGAAGGACAAGGAAGCCTGGCATGCTGCAGTCCATGGGGTCACAAAGAGTCAAACATGACTGAGTGACTGAACTGAACTGAATTGATATGGGGGCAGCAAAGGAAGATGTTTGACAGTCCAGTCTGTGCAAAACAGAAAGTAGGAAAGAAGGTGAGGAGGTGAATGGGCTTACTGAGGGGTGCATGAGGAGAAAATGTCAGGAAAGCACTCCTAAAGAAAGTAGTGTCTGAAAAATGTGATGCACTCTGTTTCTATTTTGTAATATACATAAAGTAGAATTATTTGGAACATGCATGCAGCCAAGTTTCCTTTTATATTTAGAGAATAATTTGAAATTGCAGACTTGAGCAAGATCATGAGTTGTTGCATGAGAGTTGAGTTACTTGTTTATATAGCAAGAAGGCACTTCAATATGGGGTAAGAAGTTTGAAAACCAGAGTTAAAAACTTACAGTAATCAAATCTCTTCCAGTTCTATACTTTTATAGAGACCCTATGATATACTGGCAGGCGATGAGTCAGGATAGGATAAGCTTAGGCCATGGTAATAAACAAATAAAGATAAATCTCAGTGGCTTAACACAAAATTTATTTTAGAGATGCAGGCTGTTTTGATCTTCCATCTCCATCAATTCAACATGAGACCTTCTCTACAACTGCTGTGGCGAGGAAGAAAGTCCTAGAAAGTGAAACACTGGCTGTGAAATACTTTGGTCTGAAAGTGATACCTAATATGCCTGTTCACAATTCATTGGCCAAAACTAATTGGCCAAAACCCAAGGTGGAATGTTCCCCTATATTTGAAGGAGAGAAAATTTAGATATGGAAGAACAGAGATGTCTCTACCACAACAGTCTTTAGACAGGAACTGCACGCTACAAGACTCTGAAAATAATAGTGGATATTTTTTCAAAAGATTAAAAAAATAATAGAGTATTTAAGTTTTCTATGTGTATTTTCAAGCAGCTTCTTAATTGGTTCTGTACAGTTTGAAGCTTAAAGATCTATGACAGCTTTTAGGAAGTAATCACAGAATCATCAGAAAGCTAAGGTCAATAGCCTCTATGAAAATTTAAGCTTTCTAGAGTAATGTTTAGTATTAGTAATGTTTTGTATTTTTTATGCTGATTTAGCTTTCTCAACATGGAGCATGCTCATTAATTTCAGCACTCGCTAAGAATGAAGATTTCTAGCTTCACCTGCAGAATGTAACTCTCTGGAGGTAAGCAAGTCCAAGCTTTCCTGGGGATTATTATGTACACTAAGGCCTGAAAACCTTCTATACAGAGGAAGCAGATAACCCATGTTGGGGAAAGGAAAGAGTAGGCTTTCTTGAAATTCAATTGTGAAGCAGAGCTTACCTTGAGGCTTCCCTAGTTGAAGGCAAGAAGGAGTTCTGATTTAAATCATCTTGATGCTGGTGAAAAGAAATCTCAACAAGCAGGACCCTCCTCCTGGGAGCAGTCCAGCTATCCATTTGGCAGGAAAGGGCTCCCATGCTCCTACTCACTGGACCTAGTTAGAGCACAGAGCTGATTGAAGACTTGTTGTTTTCACTCTGATGCTTTTATTTTCACCTCTTGTATTTTCTGTGTACCTTCATCTAGTCTTATTGCTTTATCTTCTGTATGCTAACTCCTTGCAAATATATATTCCTAGGGTGAACTTCTTTTCCATAAGTTCAGACTTCTAGAGTCCAAAAAGTCCAGAATTTCAGACTATTGCTGTTCAGCATTTCCATTCAGATGGCTAGTAGGCTTTTCAGAGTTAACGTGTCTAAAATGGAGCTCCTAAATGTCTTCCTCTAAACATGTTCCTTCCATGGACTGACTGACTCCATCTCAGTTTATGGCAACTTTGTTGGTTCAGGCCAGGTTTTTGGGAGTCATACTTGACTTCCCTTTCTCCAATGTATATGATCCAATTCCAATCTTCTAACGAATGTTAACTTTGCTTTCAAAATAAACCCAAGATCTCATCATTTCTTCACTCCCACTGTTACTGATTCAGTCTGAGTCCCCAGCATCTCGTATCTGGCTTAAACGGTCTGTCTTCTTCTTTCAAGTCCCTGTTAGTCTATTCTCAATATGGCAGTCAACACAACCCTGTTGAAATATTATGATAGATCATATCCACTTTTGTGTTCAATATCCTCCAAAGGGCTCCCCACATCACTCAGAGGGAAAAACAGACAGAAGTTCTGACAATGTTCTGCAAAGCCTTGAAGGATCTGGCCCTTCTTTCCAACCTTATCTCTTTCTCCACTTTCCCCTTTTCACTCATTTCAGATACACTAAACTTTTTATGTCCTTTAACATACCAGTCCTGGCCTCTCCTTTGTACCTGCTCTTTCACCTCCCTGGGTAATCTTCCTGGGATATTTTCAAGTCATCCTTCAGGTCTTTGTTCAAAGGGCATTTTCTCAATGAGAATAGAGTGATGTGTGCTCAGAAGAAAAATGGAAGGGATATAATTTGCTGTATTGGAAGAAGGTGGTCTAGGGTAGCCAAAATGTCACCCTCCTCTCAACCTAGCACATTAGATCCCCTTTCTTTCACCCTAACACTTACCATGTCTTGTTACTATCTTCATTCTATTTGGGTTGGCCAAAAAGTTCGTTCAGCTTTAACTGGAAGCTCATACAGAAAACCCCAAATGAACTTGTTGGACAACCCAATACATCAGTTTATAAAGGTTCTTGAGAGCAAGAAAGCAAGCTTTTCTGTTTGTTTGTTTCCTACACTGATATGTCTTAACATCTAGAACAGTGCCTAGCACACTGTCACTCAAAAATATTTCTTGAAAGAATGAAATAATATTTGCCTTTTGATGACAACCAGCTCTTGATACACATTGTTCTGATATCAATATTTTATTGAAGTTTTGTGACTGGCGTGTTTTTCCCAACTTCCTATATATCTTAAACTAACACTTTTCCCTCAAAATTTCTAAGTTGCAAAGAATAAACTCAGAGACAAGTGACACAAAGTGAGCATGATGACCAGTGCTTTGCCCCCCAAGAGGAGAAAATTCCAGGAAAACAAAATAGAGTAAAAGGAATGGGACAAAAATGTTTACAAACAGGGAGGTATGGAGCTGTGGTAGGCAGCTGCTAAAATGGCTTCCAGTGATCCTTGCCTCCTCGGATTCAAGAGAAATCTCCTTCCCCTCTATTTGGGCTGGACCTAGTGACTCACTTGTAACAAACAGAATAGAGCAAAAGTGATGGCATGTCCTTTCCAAGATTTGGCTACCAGATGATCTACTGTCTATGTTGCTCAACCTGTCTTCGCTCTCATCTTCTTACTCTGCTGAAGCAAATTGCCATGTGATGAGCTGTTGCATGGAAAGGCCCAGATGACAAGGAACTAAGCTTCCACCAACAGGCAGTCCACCTGGAATCTAGAAAAATGGTACTGAAGAACCTATTTGCAGGGCTGGAAGTAGAGACACAGATGTAGAAAATGGATTTATGGACACAGTTGAGGGGGAAGGAGAGAGTGGGATGAACTGAGACAGTAGCATTGATAAATACACACTACAACGAATAAACTAGACAGCTAGTGGGAAGCTTCTGTAGAGCACAGGGAGCTCAGCTCAGTGCTCTGTGATGACCTAGAGGGGTGGGATGGGAGGAGTGAAGGGGCATACGTATATTCATAGTGTAAACATATGGGATACATACACACACACACACACACACACCCCTATGATTCACTTTGTTGCACAGCAGAAACTAACACATTATAAAGCAACTATACTCCAATAAATAAATAAATACTAATAAATAGGCAGTCTGATATGGCCTTCAGTCTGACAGCCTATGAGAAGGTGAATCCTTCTAATAGCCAGAGGAGGCCTGGAAGCACACACTTACACTTTGGAGGAGCCTTGAGAAGACGGCTGTCCTGGCCAATATCTTGGCTGGTTGCAGCCTGAGAGACCCTGAGCCAGAGGACCTAGCTAAGTCATTCCTAGTTTTCTGATCCACAGAAACTGAGATAACTATTAAAATGCTACTTTAAACCATAAGTTTTGAGGGCACTCTGTACTAATACATAAATAATAAATACAATGGACATATAGTAAAATGTATGATTGCATATATGACTACCTTTTTAAGGAAACATGAAGCATTGGTAATAAATTAGTGATAATTTTGTGAAGAATTATCCAGAGTGAAGAAGAGATGTGAAGTGAAAGTTGCTCAGTCATGTCCAACTCTACAGACCCCAGGGACTATACAGTCCATGGAATTCTCCAAGCCAGAATACTGGAGTGGGTAGCCTTTCCCTTCCCCAGGAGATCTTCCCAACCTGGGGATTGAACCCAGGTCTCCCACATTGCAGGCAGAATAGCATTTATCAAACTAGTTGTATTTATTCATTCATCAGTTCAGTTCAGTTCAGTTCAGTCACTCAGTCGTGTCCAACTCTTTGCAACTCCATGAATCGCAGCATGCCAGGCCTCCCTGTCCATCACCAACTCCTGGAGTTCACTCAGACTCACACCCATCGAGTCAGTGATGTCATCCAGCCATCTCATCCTCGGTCGTCCCCTTCTCCTCCTG
>SJYA01003638.1:385993-398303 GCA_006410615.1 Neotragus moschatus | reverse complement strand
AATCCTACCACTCTCCCTGGAGCCACTGTTACGCACAGAGTGTAGGTGTGAACACCTGTGCTCCTCTCATATTTCCTTCACAAGGTAGCTGCACCCAGCTCCTCTGAGGGTGAGCCCACACCACTGCCCCCTTTTCAGGAGAACTGCCTGCACTGCTGTTTGCCTCAAGAGGCTATCACATCCAGGAAGTTCCCCATCCTCCATGCCCCAGTGGTCAATGACTGATTGATACAAGGTTACAGAAACCAACACCCTTATCTCAAGATGGGAGGAACCAATCCATGCCTCAGAGTACCCCCATGGACTGGGCTAAAACAATTCTCCAGCTGAGCTTACTTCCTTGCTTAGCTTACTTCCCTTATCCCATCCTGTTTCCCTCACTTTCTTTGCCTTAAAAACTCCTGTGATATGTCACTTGAGAGTGTGGTCAAATCACTGTGATTTGCTCAAGACTCTCCCAGTCTGGGGACTGAAAGCTCCACCTCCTGGGCAATCCCTCAGTCCTGGACAACCAACAATGCTCAGTCATTCTACACTTAAACAAGAAGCTCTGTTTCAGGCTCTGCCTCTAAAGAATCTGATCTAAGGCGTCCCTTGCGTCCTGTATAACCCAGGGTTGTAAGGGTACTGTAACTCTATTAGACAGCAGAATTGGTGGTCTGATGTAAGGAACATGTGCATGATGTGGCAAGAAAAGTACAGGCTTGATTTCTGGACTTGGTGCCCTTCAGCACTGAATGTATGAATGGTGTGTATATGGCCACACACCAGCTCTGGAGTAAAGCAGCTACTGCCTGACCCATGTTCCATCTCCTCCACAACTTCCCTCTCCCTGCCACGTAGTTGATATCAGATTCACATGTGTAAGAATAGTGAACTTGGCTCTGGTCTACAGAAAAGGTAGCATGGAGACGTAGGCAAATCATTAAGTCAGGAGAAAACCAATCTAGGAACATCAAGGTAACCACCTGCTTTCTATACATCAGAGCATGAATTCTGCTCCAGAGTTTTCCAAGGAAGCTCAAAACTTACAAACTCTCTTTGCTCCAACTTCTGTAAAGTAACTGAGTTAGAACCACTTCTTTGACACGATTACTTGGAGTCGAATTACCACTGTTACTTGGAAGGGACTTTTTGAAAACTACAATCTACTTTAACATCGTTGCCATTAAATAGACACACAGACCTACTAGCATTCTCAGACAATGTCTGGCTAGCAAGGAGAAATAAGAGATGTTTCAAGTACCAAATAACCCTAACGTGATGAGGTCTATAGGTCACTCCTGGAGTGGAATCAGTTTGAGAACCATCTCACTTCAACATACCAACTTGTTTCATGAAATCTTCTCCTTTTCCATGGATTCCAGCATCAGACTCTAAGTTATAGAGAAAAGTGCTTTTTTTCTCTTCTACTTTTTTGGGATGCTGCCTATAGGAATAGAACCACATCAGCCACAACAAAAGACGTCCTTTAAAGTATCAAAATGTTTAATGATCCGGGAGTGAACAAGGCCATGGGAGAAGTGACTGCTGCTTTATTTCCAGTTGAGCTCTATCTACAGAAAGAGTTGGTCTTTGCCAAATGTCTTTCAAATACTTAGTGTTAAAACCATATCCAGTAATACTGTAACTGGGTCATTACCCACACATTGCCAGGCTAGTGTTTCAAAGAGGGCTGATACAATCTCATGGTCAGTTAAAGTCAGAACTCCTCCCCTGACATCTCCAAAATCCATACTGGCTGACAGGCATTATTTAACTTGTGGAGGTAGATGGAAGAGAATTGACTGAAATAATCACTGTCCAGTATGTCAGGAAAGAATGGCAGGATTAGACCTATTGGAGAAATCTACAGGAAGTACAAAGGGAGCGAGTTCTTGGCTCCTGAACTTGGTGAACAGGCCACAAGAAATCAGAGAGAGTGCAGCTACTGCTTATGCAATATCAGGTGAATACTGGACACACTATGTCCCCTGTCTCCGGATAATGTAATATTCCAAAAATTTTGCCAAGAAAATAAACTACAGGGAAAACTAAATGCGAAGCAGGGCTGCAATCATTGTAGCTCCTTATATTGCTTTCTTACCCCCAAGGATGCTTACTCTGCCTCACACTGTCTCTTTTCTAGTACAGAACAGTGTCCCTTTCAGACAGACTTCGCAACTGGTAAATGTTTTCCAGTGTGATTTTGCTTGAGATCATTTCCTTGACAAGAATGTACAAGCTGAGGCAGACTCATCTACAATTGCACTCAATCCAGGAGTAGAGAGCAGTCGCTCACTCACCAAGCTGCTTGCCTCATGAGTGGAGTCCCTCTTCCCAGTTGGCCAGGCATACAGCAGTTCATTTCAGACAACCAGATCTATCCGGTCCCAGCCCCGTCAATCAGCCCGGATCACCATCAAATGCAAAGACAAATACCAACAACCCTCAGTCTCTCTGTAGATCCACTGATTATAAATCTGCTCCTGGGATGTTGTATAACAGGGTCCAAAACCAGAGACATGGTTCTGTTGATGTTTTAAAAACATTAAAAATTTTTTTTTTGGCCATGCCACACAGCATATGGGATCTTAGCTCCCTGGCCAGGGATCAAACCCCTGTCCCCTGCAACAGAAGCATGGAGTCTTAACCACTGGACAACCAGGGAAGTCCCTGCAGATTTTAATAGGCTACTACTGTTTTGTTTTTTTTTTTTTTAATTCTGAGGTTCTTTCACAGAGAAAGGTCTACAGTTATAATGTCTCAGGACCTCTCCAGTCAAAATATCTGGATACAAATCCTGACTGTCATATTGGCCAATTCTTCAGTTTCCCTGTGTTCCCGCTTCTTCAAATGTCATATGAGGTAGGGAACAGGAAGTGCTTACCACTACGCCTGACTTAATAGCAAGTGCTTCAGGTATATTTTCCAAGATTTTTTAATTTGGCTGCACTATGTGGCATGTGGGGGTCTTGGTCCCCTGATCAGGGATCAAACTTGTGCCCCTTGAATTGGAAGCACAGAATCTTAACCACTAGACCAACAAGGAAGTCCCTTCCAGGGAGATCTCAATCACCACCTTTTATTGGCCAATTTTTACCAATCCTTGCTAAAGAAGCTCAGGTATGTTCTCAGAGAAAGCATCCCAGTACCCCTAATGTGGTTAGTGATCTCTCTGATACGTCTGTATTACATCATGTGTTGAATTATTGAGTATTTTATGTCAGACCCTGTATCAGGCAGGAGGAATATAGCAGTGAACTCAATAGACTTTCTCCCTGTTCTTACAGAATGTAAGGTCAAACCAGGGAGGTCATAGTTAAATAGCTAATTATAATTATGTATTTAATTGCAATTATAAGTGCCTGGGATTTCTTTGGAGGGAATGATGCTGAAGCTGAAACTCCAGTACTTTGGCCACCTCATGCAAAGAGTTGACTCACTGGAAAAGACTGTGATGCTGGGAGGGATTGGGGGCATGAGAAGAGGACGACAGAGGATGAGATGGCTGGATGGCATCACTGACTCGATGGACGCAAGTCTGAATGAACTCCAGGAGTTGGTGATGGACAGGGAGGCCTGGTGTGCTGCAATTCATGGGGTCGCAAAGAGTTGGACACAATTGAGCGACTGAACTGAATAAGTGACTATGTGAGAAAAGGGAAAGGAAACTGATAATATAGAGGAGGGAAGGGGAGGGCTCCTTTGGGTATGATGTTTCTGCTGAGACAAAATTGGGAGAGCCATTTCCAGGGAGTGAACAGCCCTGATATCACAAGGAGCATGGAACACATCCAAGAAACAGGCCAGAGTGATGAAGCCATGGACAGGGACTAGTGTGACATGGGAGTGGTGAGGCAGACAGGGGCCAGTAAATTCAAGGATTCTGGAATTGTTAAGGATTTTATTTTCATCAATTTAAAATGAGATGTCATTGAAAGGTATTCAATTAAGAGGATACACAGTCATATTTCTGCTTTTTAAATGTCAGTCTGAATGTAATTTAGGTAACAGATAAAATATATATTGCAATATACATGGGGCAGCTAGTTTGGTGGCATCTGCTACCACCCAGGCTTAGATAAGAATGAAGGCCAAGATAGAGAAAAGTAGAAGGATTAGGGAAATATAAGGTAAAATTGACAGGACTCTGTGGTTGAGAGGAGATAAAAAATAAGGAAAAGGAGGGAGTGAGTGGGTGAAGTCGCTCAGTTGTGTCCGACTCTTTGCAACCCTATGGACTGTAGCCAATCAGGCTCCTCCTTACATGGGATTTTCCAGGTAATAGTACTGGAGTGGATTGCCATTTCTTTCTCCAGGGGATCTTCCCGACCCAGGGATCGAACCCCAGTTTCCTGCATTGTAGACAGACACTTTACTGTCTGAGTCACCAGGGAAGTCAAGGAAAAGGAAGGAGTCAAGAACGATTTACAAACTTGCTCCCTTTCCTGCACAACTGTGTAGGGGGAATGGTGGTGCCATTTTTTTGTGTGTTGAGAACCAAGTTTGGGGAGAGTCCATTATGAGTTCCAGTTTTTATGTACTGACTTCAAGATGTTTGTGAGACATCCAACTGAGATGTCAGGTACGCAGCTGAATCTCAAAGAAGTGGTTGTCAGGGAGGGCTGTACATTGAAAGCTGTCAGCATACAGATGATAAAGCCACAGGAAGATGGTTGGGAGGGAGTACAGAGAAGAGAAAAGAGAAAGGATTGCATGAGCACGAGTCATGATACAGAGGGGTAAGTTTCTACCTACTCTCCTCTTCTCCCCACCAGAATGCAAATTCCCTGAGGGCATGAATTTTGTCTTTTCTCTTTTTATCCTTTGGGAGCTGGCCTAATCTACATATGTGGAGGCAAACGATTTTCAGATTTCCATGATGTCTCTCTCAAGTGGTTCCTCTGAGCACACTTTACAGGACTGTCATAAAAATCTTCTGTATTTTCCAACTACCCAATGATTTCCTAAAAGGCTTTTCAAATGGGAAAGACAAAGATACAAACCGAGAACCCCTTAATGACAAGAGTGTTCCTTTATTCTTTTATTTGTTTCTCTACACTAGTTAAGGTAAATAAACCTAGCTTCTGCAACCTATGAACCAGAAAATTCTGGCTTAACACAATGAAACATGATTTGCCTCCCATTTTGCATGCCAATGAGGGTTGACCAGAAGGACAGGTGGCTATGTTCCATTCAGGGACTAAAGCTCTTCCCAACTTATAGGCCTGCTTTCCTTGAGGTCATTGGAGTCCTCTGGATTCAACTTATGGATTGGGGAAGAGAGAGTGGAAGGTTTTCATGGGCCAGTCCTGGAAGAGTTACTTATCTTGTCTGCTTACATTCCATTGGCCATTACTCAGACACGTGTTCAAGGGAAGTTGGAAAATGAGTCTAGCTATGCGTTCAGGAAGAATGCAGACACGGTGAGCTTTACCTCTCTCTCTGTCAGCCAGTGTGTACCAAATATTCTATTCAGTTCAGTTGCTCACTCATGTCCGACTCTTTGTGACCCCATGGACTGCAGCATGCCAGTCTTCCCTGTCCATCACCAACTCATTAGGCACTTGTGATTGTATATTACACAGAGTAGATGTTCTTCCTGCAATCACTGTGTCTGGTAGGAAATAAGACATACTATCAGAAAATTAAAATACCTTCCCTGGTGGCTCAGATGGTAGAAGAATCTGACTGCAATGTAGGAGACCTGGGTTGGATCACTGGGTCAGGAAGATTCCCTGGAGAAGGGAATGGCAACCCACTCCAGTATTCTTGCTTGGGAAATCCCATGGACAGAGGAGCCTGGAGGGCTACAGTCAATAGGGTCTCAAAGAGTCAGACACGTGTGAATTTCTAAAGCATCAGGGAAGAAAAGGAAAGGAAAATAATTTTCAATTATCACTTTTTATACTGTTTTTCAGCCCCTTTATCTTTTATTTCCTCAAATGAATGGGAAGCTCCCCAAAGGTCCTCTCTAGTATAATCCAGTATCTACACAGGAGGCATGACCAGCTAATAAATGACTGGGACAATAATGATTTTTATAGCTTACCAGTAACTATGGACACAGGAGGGGCGTCCCAGGTGGCACAGTGGTAAAGAATCCTGCTGCCAATGTAGGAGCCGTGGGTTTGATCCCTGTTAGAAAGATCCGCTGCAGGAGGCAATAGCAACCCATTCCATTACTCTTGCTTAGAAAATCCCATGGACAGAGGAGCTTGGCAGGCTACAGTCCATGGGGTTTCAGATTCAGATGTGACTTACTGACTCAACAACAACAGGCACTGGAAGCTGTGAAACCAGTGCCCAAACAACTAGATTTTGGGATCAAGTGGCCTGACTCTGACCCTGACCCACTGCTAGCTATATTTCTGATCCTAAAAGGATGAAATGAAAGAACACAAGTACAGTATTAGTGTGCATTTACTACTGGCATGCAGTGAGGGTATGCTAATGTTAGATACCATCATCATTATTAGCTTCATGAATCGTGAAGAAAGACAAATGGGACTCCTTTGACCACTAGGCATTTCCATTTATAACACTAGGGTCAAATCTTTCATCTAACTGTGATTTCTGGGTGTGTTAGGATCCTTCAAGAAGCCACGGACTGTACAGTAATAAAATAACAGGCATTATATACAGCAAGCCCAGATAATTCATAATCTCAACAGTCACTACTTTGCACTTGTCTTTTTATTTTTACTTCCAGCTAAGCGTTGTTTTCTTTCCTGGCTCATATCCGAATAAACACTTAAATTAAAATAAATGAGAGAGAAATCCCCTGGGCATGATTAATGCGGTCTGGGGTTCACCCTTTAACATAGGTGAAGACACCTCAGAAAGCCAGGATTGATGGCAGCAAGGAGCAGAAGATGCACTTCAACTGTACACACTTCCTGAATGATCAGCGCAGCATGACCTTCATATAAAACCCAAAGGTGTTTACTGGCCTTGTGCACAAGCATATTGCGAGCGAAAACAGCCACCTTTCCTCACAGTACAAGTGAAAGGTTTTAGATTAGGAAGCAGATGAGGTTAAATTACTTCATTATTTACTCATTGGGGGAAAAATCAATTTCTGGAATATAATCTTATTGACCTGACTGGCACTGACCAGGCACAACCCTAAAATAAACATCCGTTCATACCTTGAAAAGGCACCTACACTAACCATTTTCCTTTAGGCATTAAGGGTATCAACTAACCATGCAAACAAGACTCAAGGTTAATGGGCCTCTTTTTTGAATATGTCACAAAAATGGGATGGTGAAAATTCTGTTTATTTTGTTCTGACCTTGTGAAATTTACACATTACGTGATCATGGCCATGTATTTCCTATCTCCTGTTAATATCAAGAGTATTCTGTTGCCAGACACTGGTGAAACAAGCAAACGTCACCGAGACAAAAAAGTAATCAAATTACATCAAAGAATGGTGTGTTCCCATCCGTATAATATGTGTAAGAAATTTTAACCCTAAATCCCAAAGAGGGACTGACACAGACCTGATCCTGTTTTCTTTCTCATAGAAATTTGAAGATACTTTTCCTTCCAGGTTTGTCCTTTAGCAAGGATGTCCTAAGCTTCCATCATGGCGAATTTAGCCTTGCAAGGATTTTTAATTAACAGCGATGATCCACAAGCCGTGATTTATATGCAAGAAAGATGCCCTATTTTATCTTCTTTCCCCAGGCTATGATATATGGATGCTTCTAATAAGCCAAAGATAAAAGTGTTTTGGACCAAAAAGCACCTATTTTCTCAAAGATGCACATTAAGACCGCAGCTGTCAGCAAGGGAATAAAGTAGTGCCCAGGCAACAGAAAATATAAAGGAAGTGGAAAATGATCAAGGTTTAATTTATGTATTTATGATGAGATCCTAATTCTTTCTATAGAAATACTTAATTGTTACTCCAAGTAAAGCACTGTATTTAAAAACTGTAGTTTGGTGAGGGGGGTTATCTGAAGTCCTTCTAATGTACTCATTCAAGTTCATGCTGTTCTTTAGGATATACACTTATTTCAATGATGAGGCTGTAGCTGAAAATACGTGAGCATCTCTTTTCTGGTATAACTCTGAGAAACAGTGGTGTAGGGCTTCCCTGGTGGTTCAGATGGTAAAGCATCTGTCTGCAATGCAAGAGACCTGGGTTCGATCCCTGGATCAGGAAGATTCCCTGAAAAAGGGAATGGCTACTCACTCCAGTATTCTTGCCTGGAGAATCCCATGGACAGAGAAGCCTGGTGGGCTATACTCCATAGGGTTGCAAAGAGTCGAACATGACTGAGTGAATAAGAGTGTTAAAAATCATGTTTTGTAGTTGGATTAAGATTCCCTAGTCCTCTAGCTCTGCTGTAAATTAGTTGGTTGACCTTGTACTGTCACTTAATCTCTCTGGGTCTTGGTTTACTTACATACATACAGGCATGATTATGCTACGTTACTGTCAATGGCCTTTCCAACTATAAAATTACCCAATTTAGTGACTTGATATTTGGAAACAGCCAGAAATCAGTGTTGAAACTGAAGAGCTATCATTTTATGTATTTAGAAAGAGATATGCTCATAAAGTCATTTATTCATTCAACAAATATTTTTTTAAGTAAGTCCTGTGTTCCAGGCATTCTCCTTAGCGTTAGAGATACAATTAACACAATAAGGAGCTCTGTCTTTGTGGCACTTGAATTCTAGACAGATGAGACAGATAACGGACAATGAAGGTAAGAAATCAATCAATTATACAGCACTACAATATATTATAGAGTAAGTGCAATGGGCTTCCCTGATAGCTCAGCTGGTAAAGAATCTACCTGCAGTGCAGGAGACCTGGGTTCGATCCCTGGGTTGGGAAGATCCTCTGGAGAAGGGAAAGGCTACCCACTCCAGCATTTTGGCCTGGAGAATTCCATGGATTGTATAGTCTACAGGGTCGCCAAGAGTCAGACAAACTGGGCGACTTTCACTCACTCAAGTGCAATGAGAAAAATACAAGTAGAGTGAGGTATGGAATATGGGGCATGCAGTGGTTAGGAGGCTGGGAAGGGGTGGGCAGGTGGCAGTATTAAATAGAGTAGTTAGAGACCATCTCATTTAAAAGGTGAGGATGGAGAAGATGAAGGAGTCAACTAAACAATGTCTTGTATGAGAATGGGTTAAACACACAGCCCAGCTAAAGCAGAGGCCCCGAGGAAGGATCATACACGTTTCATTTGACAAAGAGCAGAGATGCCAGTGTGGCTGGTGCTGCTGAGACTAGCAAGCAGTAGGAGAGGAGGCAAGAAAGGCAACAGGGTACACTTCAGTACTTCAGTACTTATTCCAAGTGAGATGGCAGCCACTGTGAAACTGTGAATGGAAGAGTGCTGTGTTCTTTCTTACGTTTACAGAGGAGCACCTATGTTAAGAATATTTATAGGGGAACAAAGGTAGAAGCAGTGAGACCATGCCTTCTTTCCTTATGTATTTTGTAAAATGCTTATGAAGCTAATACAAAAAGGACTGCAACAGTGTTTTGCAGGCAATGTGTGGGAAGAAGTGAATAATTTCAAATATTATCTAGATTTATGAATTCTGAGCTTATAACAAAATCAGTTGCCAAAGATCATCATTTTCTATATTCCCAAAATATTTTGCTGAGGCTGATAATAAAACTTTCATAAGTGAAGATAATGATCACTGTTCAAAACTATTATTAGGTATATAGTCAAATCTTCAAGCTCACAGCATTTCAAGGGGCAGGAGGCCACTCGTTCATAACTGAAAAATAATTGTTCATTGCATTCTCATAACTCTGAACAACTATAAAGCATCCTCCCCAACTCTTTAAAGTGTTTCCTATTGTCCTACCTTCATCTTTTTATTACTATACACTGTCTTTCTCCAGCCTGGTTCAATTAAGCATTAAGCCCATTACCACTCCTTCTGCTTTGGGAGGAAATTAGTAGGACCTCTGCATTGCCTATTGTTCTGGCTTTCACAATGTGATATTGGTGCCATACTGGTGGCTGTGATACTACAACCGTGAACTCACAATTGCTCAATGACTATCACAAGTAGCTTGTTGGTAAAAACAAATATCATATATCAACACATATATGTGGAATCTAGAAAAATGTTACAGGTGATCTGATTTGCAAAGCAGAAATAGACATGGACATAGAGAACAAACGTATGGAGGCCAAGAGGGGAAGATGAATTGGGAGATTGGGACTGACATACATGCACTATTGATATGATGTGTAAAATAGATACCTGATGAGAACCTACTATATAGCTCAGGGCCCTCTACTCAGGGTAGAGGGTGCTCTGTGGTGACCCAAATAGGAAGGAAATTCAAAAAGAGGGGATATATGTATACATATAACTAATTCATTTTGCTGTACAGTAGAAAGTAACACAACACTGTAAAAAAAGGTTATATTTCAGTGAAAAATTAACTTTAAAAAAATGAGTAGCTTGTCTCAAAAATATTTGGTACATTCTTTTTTATAAGCCTAAACCAGCACTGTCCAATAGAACTTTCTACAAAGATGGACATATTTTTTATCTGCGTTATCCAACACTGTGGGACCAGCCAAAAATGGCCACTTGACATGAAATGGGGTTAGTGTGACTGAGGAATGAAGTTATTAACTGTATTGAATGTTAATTAATTTAAATTTAAAGACCAGGAGCTGACTGTGGCTCAGATCATGAACTCCTTATTGCCAAATTCAGTCTTAAATTGAAGAANAAATCAGTCCTGGGTGTTCACTGGTAGGACTGATGCTAAAGCTGAAACTCCAGTACTTTGGCCACCTCATGTGAAGAGTTGACTCACTGGAAAAGACTCTGATGCTGGGAGGGATTGGGGGCAGGAGGAGAAGGGGACAACCGAGGATGAGATGGCTGCATGGCATCACCGACTGGATGGACACGAGTTTGAGTTTGGTGATGGACAGGGAGGCCCGGTGTGCTGTGATTCGTGGAGTTGAAAAGAGTCAGAAATGACTGAGCGACTGAACTGAACTGACTGAATTTAAATTTAAATCTAGGTAGCCTTATATAGCTAGTGGCTACTGTATTCAACAGCTAGCACTAAAGTCTTACTCTATATGATGTCAGACTGACCATGCGACGCCCCTGGGCATACTGTCTTACTATCTCCTAGAAATGCTTCTCTTGAATATTCTTTGATATTACGCTAGTCATTCATTAAGGAAATCTTCAAGAAGCAGTCCTATGAAATATATTGCTATATCATTGAAAGGCAGTTGTTGAGGGTGGTGATAATTGTGTAAGATAATAGCTTTTTTGTCTGGTCTTAGTACTAGGAAAAGATGTGGTTGTTCTAAAAATTCTCTCTGGGTGATGATGTAATTTACTTTGTTAACATTTTTACATTTGCTTCAGGGGAAGCACGGAATCAAATAGGTGGTCCACCTCTTGCAAGCACATACGATATAGAGCCTCTTGGGCTGTGTCCTGTGTGCTTATTTTACTGTTAATTTCTTTGTCTTATTTTTTCTGTTCTTATACCCTCTTTGCTGATTTTCTTGCTTATTTTAAACACTAACTGTTGGTACTATAATCTTGTTTCTTTTCTATAAGCAAGCAGAACAAAAATTAATTAAAACCCTGCCTTCTTTTTTTGAAAAACATATTCACTCTCTGTTCAGACTGTTGACTTCCCAAGACTGCATTCTTATCATTATTTTTGCTTTTCTCTAAATTATTTCCAAGTTCTATATATTTCATATCAATTGTTGATCTCTTATGGATCCTATGACACTCAGGATAGCACAGGGAACTCTACTCGATGCTCTCTGGTGTCCAAAATGGGAAGGAAAATTAAAGAAGAGTGGATAGATATATACATTTAGCTGATTCAGTTTGCTGTACAGCAGAAACACAACATTGTAATCATACCCCAATAAAAATTAAAAAAATTTAGAGATGAACATGAGAATAAAAAGAGAATAATATTAAACATAATTTTTTAGATTTTAATTTATTCATTTCAATATTATACTTGCTATGTTACTAAGAAATTTTGATATTATAAAACTTTTGTATAAATGTATGCTTATAAAGACCTTGAGTTTTACCAAGAAATTATGTCCCACAAGGATGAGATCGTGGGTGTTTGTTTTAGAAAAGGAACCACTTAGGAAAGTATACAAGAGTGGTTTAAAATATGAATATTCACAATATTTGTGAGTCTGTGACATGGTGATCATAAATTAACTATTGTTCACCTGTCCTGAGTTGAGGTTTTTTTTTTTTTTTTTTTTTTTTTTGTGGATCATTTCAAAAGTCTTAACCACTGGATCTCCAGAGAAGT
>SJYA01003638.1:354121-381905 GCA_006410615.1 Neotragus moschatus | reverse complement strand
ATACTGACTTTTTATATTCAGTGTAATTCCTTTGAGATCCATCCAACTTGTGTTTATCGATGGTTATTTTATTACCGAGTAGTAACCCACTGAACGACTGCACTACAGTTTGCTTACCCATTCACATACTGAAAGACATTTAGGTTCTTTGAATGTTTGGCAATTATGAATAAAGCTGCATTAAACAGTAGTGTACAGGTTTTGTGTGAACATAAGTTTTCATTTCTTTAGGGTAGGGGTCAGCAAACTACACAGAACATTCATATCACATCTGTTCTACCACCTGTTTTCATTAGATTTCATTGCGACACATTTGTACTCATTTTAAAAAAACATAATGGACAGCAATGAGATCAAACCAGTCAACACTAAAGGAAATCAAACCTGAATTTCATTAGAAGGACTGATGCTGAACCTGAAGCTCCAATACTTTGGCACCCTGATGCAAAGAGCTGAGTCATTAGAAAAGACCCTGATGCTGGGAAAGATTGAAGGCAGGCAGAGAAGGGGATGATAGAGGACGAGATGATTGAGTGGCATCACCAACTCAATGGACACGAGTTTGAGGAAGCTCTGGGAAATGGTGAAGGACAGGGAAGCCTGGCGTGCTGCCGTCCATGGAGTCGCAAAGAGTCAGACACGATGAGGAACTGAACAACAACAAACTTTTCTAAAAGTATCAAGTCACTTTTTCAGAGCAGCTATACCTTTTTGCATTCCCATCAGAATTACATGAGAATTCTCATTACTTTGCATCCTCATCAGCACTTGATAATGTCACTATTCTTTATTTTGGCCATTCTAAGGGTTTTGGTGAGATACCATGGTGGTTGTAACTTGCACTTCCCTAATGACTAATGACATTAAACATCTTACTAATCCTATTATATACTTAGTAGCTATCCTTACATCCTCTTTGGTGAACTATCTGCTTGAGTTCTCTCCCAATTTTAATAAAATTTTCCATTTTCTTATTGCTGAGTTCTGAAAGTTCTTTACGTGTTCTAGATACATATCATTGTATACATATATCCTAGATAAATGACTTGAAAATATGCTCTCACAGTCGGTAACTTTCTTTCCCTCTTAAAAGTATTTTTCACAGAGCATAACATTTTAATTTTGACAAACTTTGATTTATCAATTTGTTGTAATAGATTGTATCTTTGGAATCATATCTAAGAACTCTTCACCTAAATTCATGTCATGAAGATGTTCTATGTTTCCTTTTAAAAGTTTTATAATTTTATGTATATATTTAAATCTATGATCTATTTTGAAGTAAAGTGTGAGGTAGGTTAAAAGTTCTTTGTGTTGGTCTGTTTTTGCATTTGAATGGTCAATTATTCTAAAAACATTTGCTGAGAAGACTATCCTTTCTCCACTTGACTCTTTTACAGCTTTATAAAAACTAAATAGCTACATTTGTCTTTATCTGGACTCTATATTCTATTGTTCTGTGTGTGTATCTCTCCTTTTCTGATTATCCTGGTTATACAGTAAGTTTTACTATCTATTAAAATGATTCCTCCCATTTTATTCTTCTTTTTCAAAATATTTTATCTATTCTAGTTTGTTTTCACTCCCATAGAAACTTTAGAATCAGTTTGCCTATATTTACCAAAACTGCTGGAATTTTTATTAGTATTGTTTTTAAAATATTGAACAGCTTAGAGAGAATTAGTATCCTTAATATAATGAGCCTTTCATTCCATGAACACAGTATATCTTCCATACTGTCTTCCTCTCTGCTACTGCCCTAATACCCCTAGTACCTTTTGATTCCTTGAAGCTCCAAAAAGAAGGCAGTTTTAATAATTTTGCCAGGAGAACAGGCATAACTGGGACTAATTCATCAAACTGAGTCATATGGTCACCACATTAAAAAGAACATGGGAGTGGGAAGAAACAGATCTCCTTTATGGCTAACAGGCAGAAAAGACTTCCATGTGTAAACCAGCTAAAATCTGCTTTGCCTAAATAATGTGGGATCAAGAGCTACAACAAGACATTTCTGGGACATAACTGAAGCATACAGACCAGCATGACATTAACAAAGTGAAGGGTACTCCTACACTGTGGGTGGAAATGTAAACTGGTGCAGCCACTATGGAAAATAGTATGAAGGTTCCTTAAAAAATAAAAATAGAACTACCATTGTTGTTTAGTCACTAAGTCACTTCTAATTCTTTTGTGACCCTGTGAGCTGTAGCCCACCAGGTTCCTCTGTCCGTGGAATTTCCCAGGCAAGAATACTGGAGAGGGTTGCCATTTCCTTCTCCAGGGAATCTTCTTAATCCAGGGATCAAAACTGTGTCTTCTGCATTGTAGATAGATTCTTTACAGCTAAGCCACCAGAGAAGCCCATAGAACTACCATATGATCCAGCAATCCCACTCCTGGGCATATATACATGGAGAAAACTCTAATTCAAAAAGAAACAAGCACCCCAATATTCACTGCAGCACTATTTATAATAGCCAAGACATGGAAACAACCTAAAAGGCCATCAACAGATGAACAGATAAAGAAAATGTGGTATACAAACAAAATGGACTATTACACAGTCTTAAAAAAGTACAAAACAATGCCATTTGCAACAACATGGATGAACACAGATATTATCATATTAATACTAAGTGGAGTAAGTCAAAGCCTTTGACTGTGTGGATGACAACAAACTGTGGAAAATTCTGAAAGAAATGGGAATACCAGACCACCTGCCTCTTGAGAAACCTATATGCAGGTCAGGTCAGGAAGCAACACTTAGAACTGGACATGGAACAACAGACTGGGTCCAAATAGGAAAAGGAGTACATCAAGGCTGTATATTGTCACCCTGCTTATTTAACTTATATGTAGAAAACATCATGAGAAACGCTGGGCTGCAAGAAGCACAAGCTGGAATCAAGATTGCCGGGAGAAATATCAATAACCTCAGATATGCAGAAGACACCACCCTTATGGTAGAAAGTGAAGAGGAACTAAAAAGCCTCTTGATGAAAGTAAAAGAGGAGAGTGAAAAAGTTGGCTTAAAGCTCAACATTCAGAAAATGAAGATCATGGCATCTGGTCCCATCACTTCATGGGAAATAGATGGGGAAACAGTGGAAACAGTGTCAGACTTTATTTTTTNTCTTGATGAAAGTGAAAGAGGAGAGTGAAAAAATGGGCTTAAAGCTCAACATTCAGAAAACGAAGATCATGGCATTTGGTCCCATCACTTCATGGGAAATAGATGGGGAAACAATGGAAACAGTGGCAGATTTTATTTTTCTGGGCTCCAAAATCACAGCAGATGGTGACTGCAGCCATGAAATTAAAAGACGGTTACTCCTTGGAAGGAAACTTACGACCAACCTAGATAGCATATTCCAGAGAAGGCAACAGCAACCCACTCCAGTACTCTTGCCTGGAAAATCCAATGGACGGGGAGCCTGGTAGGCTGCAGTCCTAGGTCATGAAGAGTCAGACATGACTGAACGACTTCCCTTTCACTTTCTACTTTCATGCATTGGAGAAGGAAGTGGCAACCCACTCCAGTGTTCTTGCCTGGAGAATCCCAGGGATGGAGGAGCCTGGTGGGCTGCCATCTATGGGGTCGCACAGAGTTGGACACGACTGACGTGACTTAGCAGTAGCAGACAGCATATTCAAGAGCAGAGACATTACTTTGCCAAGAAAGGTCCGTCTAGTCAAGGCTATGGTTTTTCCAGTGGTCATGTATGGATGTGAGAGTTAGACTGTGAAGAAAGCTGAGTGCTGAAGAATTGATGCTTTTGAACTGTGGTGTTGAAGAAGACTCTTGAGAGTCCCTTGGACTGCAAGGAGATCCAACTAGTCCATCCTAAGGAGATCAGTCCTGGGTGTTCTTTGGAAGGACTGATGCTAAAGCCGAAACTCCAATACTTTGGCCACCTCATGCGAAGAGTTGACTCATTGGAAAAGACTCTGATGCTGGGAGGGATTGGGGGCAGGAGGAGAAGGGGACAACTGAGGATGAGATGGCTGGATGGCATCACTGATTTGATGGATGTGAGCCTGAGTGAACTCCAGGAGTTGGTGATGGACAGGGAGGCCTGGCATGCTGCGATTCATGGGTCGCAAAGAGTCAGACACGACTGAGCAACTGAACTGAACTGGAGTAAGTCAGACAGAAAGACAAATATCATGATATAACTCATGAGGAATCTTAAAAAGTGATACAAATGAGCTTATTTACAAAATAGAAACAGATTCACAGACCTAGAGATCAGGCATCTTTGACATTCTTGTGTGATGTGTTTGGTCATGTTTCAGCATTTGTTGGTGACTGAATTTTCCACTTATTTCTGAGAGTTTTAAAACTCTGGTGGGAAAAAAGTAGCCATTACAGGTGTTTACGGCAGGAAAATGATACAATTAGAAGGGTTTTTCAAGAGTGTTCAAGTAATGAGTGTAGGATGGTTTGGCAGAGGAAAGAGTTTGAAGACAGGGATAAAAGTTGATAATTTAGTCTAACTATATGGCAAGAGACAGTGAGGGTCTGTGGCAGACAGAATAAATTCCTGAACCTGAATAATATGTATTCTTTGCAGGCTTAAGGCACTTAGAATTTTTTTTTCCTTTTCAAGAAATCTCATTATTACAATACTATAGGATAGAAAAACATGTTTGTTAAACAGTAAGAATTATTCTCATAAAAAGAGTTGAAATGATATTAGTGTTTAGAAATCATATGACTTAGATTCTGTTGCTAAGATTAAATTCCATCGATTGCTTCCTTAAGAAATGACTTGCTACTTAATGATCAGTCACAAAGTAGTGCAGTTACTTTTCAACAAGTTGACTGCTTTGTCAGCCCCCCCGGAAGAGTACCAAAAAAGAAACCATGAGAAATGTGGTTTAACTGTTTTGAGTCAAGTCCTAGGGAATTTGTAATTCACCTCTGAGCTCAACTGCCTCAGTGGTAGAGGTAATGAGCAGTTGTCAGGGCTTGCACCCCTATTTCAACCAGAGTGACATGCCTTCTACTAGTCTTATATATTGGGTTCCCTTATAAGATTTTATTTGAACAAGGGGATTAATGGATAAATCAACTTGAAAATTATGAATATAAAGAAATTCTGAATAATTTATCTATTTGTAGTTAAGTATGAATAGTTTTCACATATCTAAAATCTATTTTTATACAAATGGAAACAATCTATAGTTATTTAATTTGGATATAGTACCTGATTTAAAAAAAAACAGAAGGATGGATATTTTCTAGGATGTTCTTGATAAAATATATTCTGTCATGCTGTTTTGGTCTCTGTTCTAGTACAGAAATGAAAATATTCATTGTGGAAATTTGTATTTATTTTGTATCAAGATGTTTACATAATTGACAAATACTATTAAAATAAGTGCACATGATGAAGAAATGAACAAAAGTATGGTAACATAAAATGTGAAAACTGTAAAAGAAAAAAATATATGGTTATTATGTTGGTACCACTTTATTTTCTGTTTCCTAAGAAGAATTTCTTTGACATAAAAAGGACTATAGATATTAATGGTTATAGTTTAAAATTTTCTCTAAATTACCTCCACTGAGTCATTGAGCCTTTGAGGAGGAATTCACATGATCACAACACAATTCATTATACCTATACATTTGGCTCTATTTCTATACTGTTAATCCAACAGAATTATAATAATTTTTACTCATTAATTTACTGATTCATTTAAAGAGTCTTTATCATTTCCCACATACAATGTATTGTTCTGGGTGCCAGGGATAACAGCGCGGAACATGAGAGACAGAGACTCTACTGTTAGGAATTTATAGAAATTCTGGGCAAAGGTCATTTAGAAATCTATCAGATGTTAGAAAATCACAACTATGTCTCACAGGCACAATGAACTGAACGACCTCTCAGCCTGCACCCCTCACATCTTCCTCCACACTCCTTTCTCAATCAACCTGTGCTGTGCTGACTTGGTCACTCAGTCGTGTCCAACCCTTTGCCACCCCATGGAGTGCAGACCACCAGGCTCAATCAATCTAGAGAGGTGGAATCTGAAAGAATTCATTTGAGGCTGACACTACCCATTCATGGTAAGTGTAATGGAGCCATTCACAGCTAATGTGAGACAGCAGGAGACATGAGATGTGGATCCTATTCTATAAATCAAGTTCTAGAAGGATCAAATGCTGGTAAGTACTATTTTATCACTATTATTATTCTGCTAGGAACAGAGTCATAGTAACAGGAAGAAAATGCTTTCCCTTTAAGACACTTGCCTTGTCTTCAGAGGCCAAAAACATTAGCACTTCTTTAGTGAGATAAGTTTTCTTCTAAGATAAGTAGCCAGGTGGCACAGTGGTAAAGGATCTGCCTGCAATGCAGGAGATGCGTGTTGGATTCCTGGATCAGGAAGATCCCTTGAAGAAGGAAATGGCAACCCACTCCAGTATTCTTGCTGGGAAATTTCATGTACAGAGGATCCTTTCAGGCCACACTTCATGGGGTCACAACAAGAGTTGGACATGACAGAATGACTGAGCACACATGCGCAGTGAGGTTCTCACTGGTGGGGCTGTTGAACCGAGGAGACACCTGCACCTGTCACACACCTCATGTAAACAGAAACACATCTCTAAACTATGAGCTACTGGAGAAGATAAGAGACAAGAAAGGTCTGAAGCATATAATGTTTTCCCTATATAAAAAAGTTTCCTTTAAGTTCCCTGGAGGTCTTAGAAGGATAATGGGGGCATTTGTAGAAACACAGAGGTGAAGCTAAAAAAAATATTCATCAGGCCACTTCCTAATGAGGGAATGCAAGAATTCACAATAAGTGAATTGTTTTGTTTTGTTTTCTCTTACCTAAGTGCTTCTGCCACTCAAATCTTCCCTGCAATCTGAAGCAGAGCACAACTCCACTTCTAACAATGGCAGTGGGTTGACTTATAATTGGCATCAGATAACACAAGGCAAGAGATATCAAGAGACATTTCCCTGGGGTCTCCATGGTGTAAGTCACAAAAGCAGATGTTTACAACATGGACTGTGGCAGTCCCAGAACTCCTGAGTTCTCTAGTGAAACAGGCATACATGTGTTCTTTAATTGTGTGTGTGTGTGTGTGTGTGTGTGCCTGTGTGTTGTACATCATGCTTGCTCAGTTGTGTCTGACTCTTTTGCGACCCCATGGACTGTAGCCTGCCAGGCTCCTCTGTCCATGGGATTTCCCAGGCAAGAATACTGGAGTGGGTTACCATTTCCTTCTCCAGGGGATCGTCCTAGATCAGGGATCAAACCCATGTCTCCTGCATTGGCAGGCAGATTCTTTACCACTGAGCCACCTGGGAAGCCCATGTGTTAAACATGGCTCAAGGCAAGTACCCTCTGCTGCCTGGGATAAGGGTAGTACTGCCCTCAAGCCATCTGTCAAGATGAAGCTGCTGCTGCTGATACTGCTGCTAAGTCGCTTCAGTCGTGTCCGACTCTGTGCAACCCCATAGATGGCAGCCTACCAGGCTCCCCTGTCCCTGGGATTCGCCAGGCAAGAACACTGGAGTGGGTCAAGATGAAGCTAATTAGCTTATAATGAAGCTATGCCCAATTGCGTAGCATGTTCTTTATATTGAGTTGGCCAAAAAGTTTGTTCTAGAACAGCTTACAGAAAAGCCTGAAAGAACTTTTGGGCCAACCCAATATTTGCTTTCACTTTCTGCCTCAGCACTCCTTTCTCTCGCTCTTGATTCTTGCGAGTACATGCCTCTATTAAGTATTCGCAATAAGTATTTGATTTGCTTGTGCTCGCTTTGGCAAGATTGATTTTCTGTGGAACCCAAGCTAAATTAAGTTGCTCTCCAACGATTACTAGAAAGTGTTTCATGATCACATTGAGAGATCTTGTTTTTCAACTCTGTAAAGAATTTATTATTTGGACTCAGTGACTAGAAAGAATTTCAGTATCTACTCTCACTTTTCAATGTTTGAAAATCAAGCCAACTCTCATATCATTATGGTCCTGTCCTCAAAGCCAATGTCTATGTTTTGGGTTTTTGTTTGTTTGTTTGTTTCTGTATGTATTTGGCTGTGCCAGGTCTCAGTTGCGGCATGTGGGATCTAGTTCCCTGATCAGGGATCTAACTCAAGCCCCCTGCATTGGGGGCATGAAGTCTTAACCACTGGACCACCAGGCAAGTCCCTGTCTATGTATTTTAGATAACAATTACTGAAAGCTTAATCTATGTTAGCCACCATATACTAAGTATTATCTCATTTAATCCAGATAACAACCTTATTAGACAGATACTATTATCTCTGTTTTACAGATGATGATACTTAGACTTGGCTAGGTCAAAAAATTTGCCCAAGGTCACTTACTGAGGGTCATATAGCTGGTAAATGATAGAAGTTTGCGTTACCCCTCAGTTCTGAACTTCTAATCACTGAGCTGTACTACCTCTCAGGGATAGAAACTTCTCTCACTTTCTTTGGCACTTGGATAACAGTGTTCTTCCCTATCCCCATTGCCCCTGTTTCCTACCACTTTGTATCACAGACCTTTCCCCTACCTCATCTCCTCACAGCTTTAATCAACTCTGGAACAGTCACTCTCCTCACTGAAGATTAGAAACTCTGAAGTTTCCCTTCTGATCACAGCCTACTATCTTATGACCTATCCCATACATGTTTCTACAAGATGTATATTTTTATCTATTATTGGAATCCAATCCATCTTCTTTAAAAAGATCTCTTTTGGTTTTACTTCATCACCTTCCATTGGGCCTACCTTGCAAATGATCAACCAGCGCATGTACCCACCACCCTTTTTTTTCTCCTCTTGCTACTGAACTTCTGAAGGCTATATAGTTTGAAAAGTACAAACATCTCATTAGCTGGGCACTGAGGGCTTTTGTTTTCAAAATTTTGTTTGTTTGTATTAAAATGATCAGGTAGTG
This sequence comes from Neotragus moschatus, assembly GCA_006410615.1. NCBI lineage: Eukaryota > Metazoa > Chordata > Mammalia > Artiodactyla > Bovidae > Neotragus > Neotragus moschatus. Next base: position 372,966 of record SJYA01003638.1, on the reverse strand, counting down.
CATTAGATGTTAGTAATTCAGAGATAAAGAATGAGTTCTGTCTTCAAGTAACTCACAAATAAACAGTAAATTATAATATATTTCATTCTTGTCTTTAGTCTTCTTTAAATAGCTGTGAGTTAGTGTGATTCAGAAAAACTTGAAGATTGGAGATAGTGACTTAAAGTCATTACATTTGATTCAAAAAAATGTTCTCACTTGTATTGAACCTAAACAGAGAACTTTGCATCTCTTCATCATGGGTCATGCTAGCATCATTCTCTTACCACTTTCTTAATTAATATCTTGGAACTTAACTTTCTTTCCATTCAGTTCAGTCACACAGTCATGTCTGACTCTTTGTGACCTCATGGACTACAGCATGCCAGGTTTCGCTGTCCTTCACCACTGTCCAGAGCTTGCCCAAACTCATGTCCATTGAGTCAGTGATGCCATCTAACCATCTCATTCTTTCCATTACACATGGTCTTTCTCCATCATACCAGGCATAAGGATGCTACTTAACTGTTAACTATACCACGTCAGAATCTGGAGTAATACCAAGATCTACAAAGCAAGTTGGAAAGAAAGAAGTGCGTAAAAAAGAGAGAAGAGGGACTTACCTGGGGTCCAGTAGCTAAGACTCCATGCTCCCAGTGTGGGGGGCCTGGGTTTGATCCTTGCTCAGGGAACGATGCAACTAAGAGTTTGCATGCTGCAAATAAAGATCCTACGTGCTACAATGAAGATGGGAGATCCCACGTGGCACAGCTAAGACCCAGAGCAGCAAATAAAATAAATACTTTTTTTTTTAAAAGAGAGAGAAGAAACGTTTAGAGAGAAGTATATGCCACAGGAAACCACAGAACCCTGGAAGTCAAAATGATGTTTTAAGGAAAGAATATCAATTGGACTTTTCAACTAGGAGAGCATTAGAGATTTTTTCCAAAGCATGTTCAACAGAGTGGTAGATGTAGTAGCCAGGGGCAATAGCTTGAGAACTAACAGGATGAATTTGAGGTGTTTGTGGTATGTGCAAAAGGAGGTTGAAAACACAGACCTGGAATTTGGATGAGATATTTGTGTGGGATATAAAGATCCTGGAATTGACGATATGCAAGAATTATTGTTCAGTTTTCCAGTCATGTCCAACTCTTCGCAATCCCATGAACTGCAGCACACCAGGCCTCCCTGTCCCCCATCATCTCCCGGAGTTTGCCCAAGTTCATGTTCATTGCATCGGTGATGCCATCCAGCCATCTCATCTTCTGATACCCTCTTCTCCTTCTGCCTTCAATCTTTCACAGCATCAGGGACTTCTCCAATGAGTCAGCTGTTTGCATCAGGTGATCAAAACACTTGAGTTTCAGCTTCAGCATCAGTCCTTCCAATGAGTATTCAGGGTTGATTTCCCTTAAGACTGACTGGTTTGATCTCCTTGCAGTCCAAGGGACTTTCAGGAGTCTTCTCCAGCACCACAGTTCGAAGTCATCAATTCTTTGGCACTCTGCCTCGTTTACAAGAACATTAACATGAGTTAATGCAAGAATTAACTCATGGAAAATATAAAAAGTCTAGAAGAGTATGAAGATTGGGATTGTAGTAAAAAATAATGTTTAAGGCCAGAGTAGAGCTAAGCCTGTAAAAGAGGCTGATATAGAGTGGCTAGAGAGGCAAGAAAATGATGTCACTCCATGTGGTGCAGTACATTTCAAAGGGAGAGATAGTGAAAATAATAACTTTTGTAAGGAGGACATCAGATAGAGAAACATTTAGTTTCAGCAACTGGGAGGTCACTGGGAACCTCTGCAAAGCAGTTTCAGTAAAGAAGAGCTGTCATAGGTCAGACCATAAAGTAGTGAGAAAATAAATGTATGTAGTGTAGACTACTTTTTAAACTATTTTTGGCAGTGAAGGGAAGGAGAAAGACTAAGATTGACAAGAGGAAAACTTAGGACCCAAAAGAGATGACTTGTTTGATTGCTTTCCATTTGTTTGTTGTTTTAAAGATGGAAGACAAAAATGGTCTTTTAGAGATCTAAGTAACTGGAGGAAGAAGGGAATTAAATAAAGTAAGATCACTAAGAAAGAAGGAAAATATAATATCCATAGCACAAGGGTTTTGATTAGATTGGAGAAAGAAATATCTCATAAACAGATTCTAGAGGGAACAGGTACAGTTGATACAGATACAAGATAAGTAGATACATATGTTGAATAATGACATTGTGGGAGGCCAAGACATTGGGGTTCAATATCTTCTGATATTGAACAGGGCAGGAGCAGGCTGGAAGAGGTGGTTGGCCTGGTCAACTGGCTTCAATTTCTTGGTAGCGAGTGTACTATACTCGCTAAATTTAAGTGTAAAATTTAAATTTTACATTCCCCAAAATCTAAAGTTTCACTCAGCCCATACAGAAAAGGAAAACATAATGGATTCTTATAACATGACAGAAAAAAAATACATGATTTTAAAAATCAGGAGGAACAAAGTTTAGCTGTGAACTTTGGAGAAATTTTACCTATATTAGAGATTGGGACAGCACATGGGACTGTGATGAACACATTCAAGCTGGCAGGCTATCCATCGGCATTAGGAAAGCCTGCCAACAAAGCTTTACCCTTAGGACTAAAGTTCAGATATTATTCAAGGCTGGAGAAGTTTGGCAAAAAAAAAAAAAAAAAAAAGAGGATTTGGATGCTAGTAATGTCATCAAGGTAGCAGGGTACAGTTACCACAGTGGTTGAATAAGAAATTTAAGTCTTTCAAAAAACAAAACAAAACAAAACAGCAACCCATTTATAAGAGAAAATCAGAATTAGAACTGATGACTTGATGTTGAGGATTAAAATAGAATTTATTAAATACTTGATGACAATAACCCAGTGGAGTAATCTGGGAAGCTGTAAAAACCACTAAAGCCTGAGTGTCACTCCTGGAGTCTAACTGGCCTGAGAAGAGGCCTGGACATGATTTTTACAAGCTTTGTTAGATAATTCTAGTGGATAGTGAAACTGAGAGCTATGACTCAAACGAGAACCTGTCCCACAGGTGGAAATGAGACTGGAAGCAATCAGAGATTTCTTAATGTTCCTAAGATTCTGAATTGAGTGGGTGAAAATTAATTTTTGTCATTTCTATGCATTCCCTCCCCACCTCTAGTGCACATTCTTTGGCTTTCTATGAATCTCCAAATGATTTAGGCTCATAAAAGGTCTCTATTCCTCACAGAAAGTTTCTAAGTTTGTATTCCTTCTCAGCTCTCTCTCTTATAACCCCTAGGAATGATCATTTGACATCTTTTCTTCAAACTTTACCCAGAATATTTTTTTTTTACTTTCACATCACTTTATTTATTTTTTAAATAATTTAAATTGAAGGATAATTGCTTTACAGAATTTTGTTGTTCTCTTTCAAACCTCAACATGAATCAGCTACCCAGAATATTTCTTCTCTTCATTCTCACTGACTCATTCTCATTCTACCTACACCATGTGTAATTCAAAGTCTGATTAACTATTACTGCATAAATCATATCCCATATCTGGTTGCTTTGCCCTGCAGTGTTTATTCTCCAAGAAATTCACTATGTGTCTTCCTGATACACTTGTCTTCTTATTTCTCAGCTAATCTCAAGAGTTCCATCATCTGTTGAAAAAGCCTCACCCTGGGACTTCCCCAGCAATCCAGGGGTTAAGACGTTGCACTTTCAATGCAAAGGGCACAGCTTCAATCCCTGGTTGGGGAGCTTAGATTCCACATGTCACATAGTGTGGTGAAAAAAAGAAAAGAAAGCCTTACCTTGGCATTCAAGGTCTTTGAAGTAGACTCTGCTGATGCCCTTTCCCATACCCTCTCAGCTATCATGAGTACACTTAAAGACATAGATGGACACGATTCTCAACCTGCTGTCAAATTTTCTTCTCAAGTTCCTGTGTTTCTCCTCTCTCTGAGGCATTTCCCCAACAACTGGGGAGTCTGACTTGCTGCCTACAGTAGCAACCCAGACAAGGGTTGATGTAGTTACCTTACTCCTCAATCCTCAACCAGTGCAGAATGAGACTTCAAAGATAAATGACCCAACTTCCCCCTCTTCCAGTGGAATAACGTGTCCCACGTGGTTTACTAGGGGGTTCCCTAAAGGGACTGGGCCCCAGGTGCCTACAGAGGTAACTTGCTCATCAATGAACCCTGTGTTGGTGCTTTTCTCCCTTCACTGTCTTACTTCCTTATTTATACTTCTTGAAAGTAATTCCCAAATAAACAACCTGCAGGCACCCAAATCTTTGTCTCAGCATCAAGTTTGAAGGGAATCCAAATCAAAAGCGCCTGACCCAAATTAACCTTAAAAAACAATCCACACCAAACCAGAAAACCTGAAATTCTCGGAGGGTTTTCTCAGCCGCATCCAATACTCATATCATCCCCTTCCCTTGCGTTCCATTAAAAGAACATTCCCTTCCTCAATATCCAACTCACATTCAGCCTCTCTGAAATTATGCCCAGTGTTCCCAAGATGAAAGAGATGTCTGGATCATCTTAACTCTCATAGCTCTTTGTATATTCTCCCCTTACTGGACACACACAGACATATATATACATTATAAATGAAATCATAATATAAATGCACTGTTCAAACTGTAAATATAGGCTCAATTTGAAACAAAGCAAGCTTTTTTCCACTTTTTCAAACAAGCAGGTTTGAAGAAAAATGGCTTTTTCAAAAAATGAAATAAAACAAACTATTATCCAATGTTCTGCAGAGCACAGACATGGACTGTTAAAAGAAAGAATTACAAAGGTTGCCATTATTACCAATAGACTTCATTGTGTTCAGGGAGAATTTTGTTTCTAAAAGAAACACTAAGTTACAGGTTGCATGTAGTTACTGTATAATGGTTAATATGCTAACTAGTAAGAATGAACATCATTACTATAATTCTACGTTTTGGTAGATACTTCTATATTAAATGCATTTCAGATAGATTGGTAGAAAAATAAAACATGATGAAGATGACTTGAAGGTATTCAGTAAAGGATAGGACACTGCTTCACTAAATCGATGTGGAAACTCACTTTCCTTTTGGAAAAAAGAACATGGTTTTGTCTCTTAAGATTGATTATTCTTAGCCTTCGGGAAAGCATTAAAATGACATACACACTTCCAGGTACAGTTAAGATCAACATTTCTTTCTCGTCTTATAATATACTCAGTCTTTTATGTAGTGCTCTCAAAGTTCTTTTTCAAATAGGATTCAACCCAGCAAATATTTATTGAGAGTCACATATACAAGGCCCTGTGTTAAGATGTGAGGGGGTACAAATGTGAATATAACAAGATCTTGGCCCTCAAGGAGTTTTCAGATACCCTGAGACAATTTACTTATGACTGAGCTTTGTATGAAACTAGCTCTTTTAGTAGTATGAAAGATTTAAAAAACTATGGCACAGCTGCTGGAGGCAATACTTGATTAACCCTCCTGTTTTACATCCCCTAAGAGTCAATGATCAAGACAAGAGAGAAGGAGGTCCTAAAGACATACTTCTTAGTCAATTTTTAAAACAGAACTGAAATTTAACCAAAGGAATAGAAATTACTTTATCATGGTGCTTTTGCAGCAGAGTACCTCTAAAGACTTAATGTCATTTACAACTAAACAAGCTCTTAATTATACATGACATTCACCAGATGACTAGAATATAGACACTAAAATAATGAAAATCTGTCTGAGATTGAAAAAAAACTGCCTCAGGTTAAAACAGAAAAAAGGCAACTCTTGTTAATCATGCTGGGAGGACAGAAACAGACAATTGCAAAATTAACAGGAAATGCTGGTTCACTCAAGGCTATGCAATCACTCTCCCTACTCCTTGTCCTGATTTTAATTTTTACTACTTTTCTTAACCAATAATGCTTCCCTGATAGTTCAGTTGGTAAAGAATCCACCTGCAGTGCAGGAGACCTTGGTTCGATTCCTTGGATGGGAAGATCTGCTGGAGAAGGGGTAGGCTACCCACTCCAGCATTCTTGGGCTTCCCTTGTGGCTCAGATGGTAAAGAATCTGCCTGCAGTGTGGGAGACCTGGGTTCAGTCCCTGGGTTGGGAAGATCCCCTGGAGAAGGGAAAGGCTACCCACTCCAGTATTCTGGCCTGGAGAATTCCATGAACTGTATAGTCTATGGGGTCCCAAAGGGTTGGAGATGACTAAGTGACTTTCACTTTCACTTTACCAATAATGCTCCCAGGTACACTCTGCTATTTCTATCTATCACTGAGGATACCCAACTGTTAAACTGCCCTTGAGTCATGACAACGCTAACATTTAGTTAATGCCTGCTTTCCCTGATCCCACTTCACCAACCAGTTCAGAACTGATCTCCATTTAATTGACTTCACTGAATCTTTCAACAGGAAGCCAAACCTTACAAAAGATGCCTCCATCTTTCTTCTCATTGAGAGCAGCAATTCAGTCTCTCCGGGGTGCACTTCTATCACTTCACTGAGGCAGTACATAAGATTATGTCAGACTAGGCTTGTCTCTGGTGATCTTTGACTCATTAGGCTTTAATAGTGTGCACACACACGCACAGAGAGAGTAACAAATATTTAAGTAACACCACCAATAACAAACCTCAACATATTTTTCATAGTTGACCTTGGAGGTCAAATATTTATTTAAATTATTTAAAAACTTCGTGTGATTTATCCCTTGGCATTGACTTTAAGGATGAGAGTTCATTTGCTCCCTCCCTCCTTTCCTTTTTTTCCTTTCCTCCTCTTTGCTCCTTCCCAGCAGTCTTTGATGGTAAACACACACCCCAGTGACTCAATGGTAAAGAACCCACCTGCCAATACTGGACACTTGGGTTCAATCCCTGGGTCGGGAAGATCTCTTGGAGAAGGGAATGGCAACCCACTCCAATATTTTTGCCTGGAAAATTTCCTGGTCAGAGGAGCCTGGCAGGCTACAGTTCATAGGGTCACAAAGAGTCAGACACAACTGAGTGACAAACACTTGCAACACTTTTTCACAGTGATTATATATCTGTGTTCTGCAACTAATCAGATATCACCTGGATACACGGTTACTTTGAGCCCCCCTTTCATCCTTGTAAGATACCTGTTTAAAACTCAAATCAATGACCTAAGTCTATACCTTAAAGAATCAGAAAAATAGCAAACTAAACACAAAACTAGTAGGAAAAGGAAATAATAGAGATTAGAGTGGAAATAAATAAAATAGAGACTAGAAAAAATAATTTTAAAAAATCACTGAAACCAAAACTCAGTTCCTTCAAAAGATGAACAAAATTGACAAGCATTAGCTAGACTGACCAAGGACAAAAGGGACTAGACTCAAATTACTAAAATCAGGAAGAACAGTAGGGACTTCACTGGAACCTTGCAGAAATAAAAAGGATTGTTAAGAGAACACTATGAACAGCTATATATCAACAAATTAGATAACCTAAAGTAGATGGACAAATTCTTAAACACACAAACTACCAAATCTGACTCAGTAAGAAATATAAAATCTGAATAGATCTATAACAAGCAAAGGGATTGAGTCAGTAAGCAAACAACTTCCAACAAAGAAAAATCTTGGACCAAATGACCTCACTAATAAATTCAACCAAATGTTTAAAGACCAATTAACACTGATCCTTCTCAAACTCTTCCAAAAAACAGAAGAGGAGGAACTACTTCTAATCTCATTTTATGAGTATTATCCTGGTATCAAAACTATACAAAGACATCACAAGAAAAGAACACTATAGACCAATATCCCTTAGGAATATAGATGCAAAAATCTTCAACAAAGTATTAGCAAAGGTAATGCAGCAGCATGTTAAAAGGATTATATACCATGCCCAGTGGAACATATCCCAGAAACATAAAGGTGGTTCAACATATAAAATTCAATTAATGTAATACATATTTATAGAAATGAAGGAAAAAGACAGATGATCACCTCAATTGATGAGACAAAACATTTACAAGAGATTAATATCTAGAATATAAAAAGAACTCTTACTGCTATTATAAACAACTAAGTTAAAAAGTGGGCAGATTCAAACAGACAGTTCTCCACAAAAGATATGCAAATAACTGGTCAATAAACACAAAAAGGATTATGAGCATCATTAGGAAAATTTAAATAAAAACCACAATGAAATACCACTTCACACTCACTAAGATGCTATAATTAAAACAGAACAAACAGAAAATAAACAATGTTGGTGAGGACATGGAGAAGTTTTAATTCTCATAAATTGCTGGTACTATGAAAAACAGTTTGTTCCTCAGAAAGTTAAATATAGCATTGTCATATAACCAAGCAATTTCACTCCTAGGTATATACCCAAGAGAAATCAAAACATATGTCCAAACAAACATTTGTACATGAATGTTGATAGCAGCATTATTCATAATAGCCCAAAGCAGAAAAAACCCAGTTTCTGTATAACACAAAAAACCCAGTTTCTGTATAACACGGAAAACTCTACTCAATATTCTGTAATAAACTATATAGGAAAATAATCTGAAAAAGAATGAACATATATATATATATATATATATCCGAATCACTTTGCTGTACATCTGAAACACATTTTAAATCAACTATAATATATTAGTAAAATAAAAATTAAACATCCAGTATCCTTCAACTAGTGAGTGGGTAGACAATATGTAGTATATTCACACAATGAGACAAATTTGGCCATAAAAAGGAAAGAAGTATTGATATATACTACAACACGGATGAATCTTGCAGACACAACACTAAGTGAAACAAGTTATACACAAAAGGTCACATATTGTGAGCTCATTTATATCATCTTTTTAGATTCCACATATGAGTGATATCACATGATATTTGTCTTTTTCTGTCTGGCTTACTTCACTTAGTAAAATAATCTCTATGTCCATCCATGTCACTACAAATGGCAGCACTTTATTCTTTTTTACAGCTGAGTAATATTCCAGTGTGTATACGAATCACATCTTCGTTATCCATTCATCTGTCAATGGACACAGGTTGCTTCCATGTCTTGGCTATTGTAGATAGTGCTGCTATGAACATTGGGGTGCAAGTACCTTTCCAAATTAAGAGTTTTCATCTTTTCCAGATATATGACCAGGAGTGGGATTGCTGGATCATATGGTCATTGCTATATTTACTTTTTTAAGGAACCTTCAGAGTGTTTTCCATAGTGGCTGCACCTATTTTCAATCCCACCAACAGTGTAGGAGGATTCTCTTTCCTCCAAAGCCAAGTGAGGTTTCTTTTTAAATAAATACCAATTAACACTCATACGTTAGATACAGAAAATATACATTAGCTCAACATCTCCACACATGGTGACAGTACTGTCATCTTACCCACTTGTTACCACTTATCCTCTGTCCCCAGCCACACTTGTCTCTTTTCAGTTCCTTGAACATGCAAAGATGTATCGCACTTTAGGGTTTTGTCCAGCTGTACCTTCCACCCGAAAGGTTCTTTCTTCCCCTGGCAAACCCCATGGACTCTTCACGGCTTGACTTCAGTATGATTTTCAAAGAAAGTATTTCCTGACAATCTTATATTGAATGAAATAATTGACAGAAAACGCTTAGCACAGTACATGTAATATACTAACTGTTCAATAAAAATCTGCTGAATGAAAAGACTCTCACTGATCAATAATGCAAAATGGGTCAAATATGCAGGACACATTGAAAAATATCCTGGTATGATAGAGTTTGAATATTTTGGACATTGTATATGCATAGTATCACAATGATTTCAGTTAAGATTTAAATCAAGTACTTAGGCATAAAACCGGAGAAGGCAATGGCACCCAACTCCAGTACTTTTGCCTGGAAAATCCCATGGACATAGGAGCCTGGTAGGCTGCAGTCCATGGGGTCGCTAGAATCAGACACGACTGAGTGACTTCACTTTCACTCTTCACTTTGATGCATTGGAGAAGGAAATGGCAGCCCACTCCAGTGTTCTTGCCTGGAGAATCCCAGGGATGGGGAAGCCTGGTGGACTGCCGTCGATGGGGTCACACATAGTCAGACACGACTAAAGCGATTTAGCAGCAGCAACAGGCATAAAACATATTTTAGTTACCTCACATGATTTAAATGCTCATATTTGGGCAAAAAGCCCTTGCCTAATTTATCTTCAAAATGATTATTACAGAAAATTTCCTGTCATCACTCTATGTTTCAAAGGTGTATCATGCTATTTGCAGGAGCAACATGGCATGTGAAGAACTGCATGGAGCAGGAATAAGGTCAGCTTTCAGGCTAATAAAAACACATCTGCATTTCTACAGATTAACTAAAGTAACAGACCTTGGTATAATGTCTCCACAATACTGATAAATTGAATATAAAAGGTTTGATAGGGAAAATCCTCTTCTTTCTTTTTTATTTCTCTCATTTACCTTTTATAACAGTTGTTAAGTAAAGTTTAACCTTCTTCAACCAAGTTTTGGCTTGGTGAATATTGACAAAGAAGGAAAAAAGTTTTTGAGCCCACGTATTATAATTGGTTTGTTAACTGGCTAGATAATGGAAAACAGAATTGAGATTTCGCTGTTCCTTTGTATTAATTTGGAGAATCTAAAATACAATGTTGTGACCCATCTAATCTGCAAAACTGAATCTTAGTGTTATATTCTTAGTCATCACAAAAATGAGGAGGAAAAGCAATCTGACTTGCTTTGAAGTCTGTGGAAGTGGCTGAGTGGTTGTATCAGGGATAAAATTGGGGATTACATTTGTCACAGTGGAAGAGTGGTGAATGAGTTTAAATACATATTGTTTGCCTGTAATAGGTGAAGCTGCATATAAAAAATGTGTTCCCTAGTACCTGGTATTACAGAAGGCAATGGCAACCCACTCCAGTCCTCTTGCCTGGAAAATCCCATGGACGGAGGAGCCTGGTGGGCTGCAGTCCATGGGGTTGCTAAGAGTTGGACATGACTGAGCGACTTCACTTTCACTTTTCACTTTCATGCACTGGAGAAGGAAATGGCAACCCACTCCAGTGTTCTTGCCTGGAGAATCCCAGGGACAAGGGAGCCTGGTGGGCTGCCGTCTATGGGGTCGCACAGAGTCGGACATGACTGAAGTGACTTAGCAGCAGCAGCAGCTTTAATATTTAAAAGGAACACAGTGCAAGTTCATATAAAATGCAACTTACTGTGTAACAAATGGGGAACGTTCCTGTAGATGGCCCTGTGGTAGACGGGACTGTTCACCGCCTCCTCTCATTGGAGAGAGGCTTACAAACCCCTGTCTCACTGACATTGGACTTGGCCATGTAACTTGAAATGCTCACTCCTGCTGTAAAATTATATATCATGACACTACTGAAATTAGAAGTAGCCATATGACTTGCTTTAGCCAAAGAAACATGGCTTGGTGAGGTGTATTTCATTTCTAAGCAGAAAATTTATAATCTCATGGATCACATTCTCTCCTTTCTGTCACAAAATCAGTCACATTCCAGATGGAATCTGCTCTATCAACCTGGATTTTGGAGAGAAGACAGCATGAAACAGTACCACAACCTACCCATACATAAGCAAGAAACACACCTTTGCTCTTTTAGGAGACTCAGTTTTAAGGGGTTGTTATATGGCATAACTTAGCCCAAGTGGACTGATACAGATCCCAAGATGAAGAAGATGTTGCTTACAAAAATGAGTAAGACATGATTTGCATTCTCAAGAACCTCACTGTATAAGAGAGAAATAAAGAGACCAAAATAATTATAAAACAAGATGTTGAAAGCTTACAGGATAAGAGGAAAGTACTATAATTACACTGAGGAAAGAGAGACACATTCTATTGAGGGGGTTTGGGGAATACTTAATTAGGAAATAACACTGAATTTGAATTTGGAAGGCCACAGAAGGGTTCAAAGATTCTTTTTTAAAAGGAGTACATTACAGAAACAAATATCGTGTTCAAAAGTTTAAAGGAAATTAATTTTAAAGAAATAATGAGCATGATGTGTTTTGAGGATGTGTAATGCTTGTGTGGGCATCTATAACATGGGGAAAAGTTGAAAGATGAATCCACAAAAGGTGTGAGATCATGAAAGATCTTCTATACCATGCTAGACAGGGAAGATCCAGGCACACGAGGATTCTAATTTCACCTCTGACATTAAATATTCTACCCATGAAAAAAGACATTAGTTTCTTAATCTGTACAATGGGATAAATAACACCTACCTCACAGATCTTGTTTCGAGAACAAAAGCAATACTTAATGCTCAATAAATCTTAATTTCCTCCTAGACCCACTATGGGATGGAGGTGATGTTTCATGTAAGGGGGATGTGTTTGGAGGGTTTTTAAGCAATGGATTGATGGTATTAAAATCTTACTTGAGAAAGATCACTCTGGAAGCACTTGGAAGATGAAGTTAGGAGGATGATGAGAGGCAGGGAAGCCATTTAGGAGTTCAGTGACATGAAATAAAAGATGATAAGGACTCAGGCAAAGGCAGTAATAATACCTGGCTGTCCCCCTTCCTTCTTATGAACTTCTTATATGTCATGGGCATATATCAATGCTCGCAACAGGACAGGGAAGCACACGAGAACCACTTGTGGTTTTCTTGGGTCCCAGTTTTCCAAAGGTGAATGATGGTGACCCTTTGCTAGCCACCCTAGCATAGGTACTGAACTCTCGCTATTGAAGGCCATGTATTTAGGGACTGATACTTTTCAAGGTCTAGGTTACTATGCCTCACCCTGTGTCTCAAGTCCTATCCTTCACTATCATTTCTCTCCCATCCCCTTATCACTCTGCTAATCTGATGAACTGATCAGTATTAATGTGATAACGGGACAAAACCTTTTCATTAATTACAGTCTCCATATCTGCTTTCATCTGGGCTTTCTGAAGACTTTGTTGTCCTCCAATACTACTACTATCACTTATTATGACATAATGAATATGATGTTGGGTTTCATTTTTAAGATTGATTCTCAATCTCAGCTGCTCATTAGAATTACCTGGGGAGTTTTTCTAAACTGTTTATGCCTAGGTTACTATATGCCTCATACTAATTAAACCAGAATCTCTGGGAGTGGGATCCAGTCTTAAGTAAGTAATTTTTCAAATTTGCCAGGTTATATCAAAGAGCAGCCATATTTGAAAAGCAGAGATTTATGGAGTGACTTAGATCAAACTAAGAGGTCGGCTTTCCCCTGGAGAAGGAAATGGCAACCACTACAGTATTCTTGCCTGCAGAATTCCACAGACAGAGGAGCCTGGCAGGCTACAGTCTACAAGGTCACAAAGAGTTGGACACGACTGAGCACGCACACATTTGCAAGCTTTAAGGTGCATACAAATCACCATGGGGATCTTGTCCAATTGCAGATTCTGATTCAACAGATCCGGGGCCAGGCCTGAGCTTTTGCATTCCTAACAAGCTCCCCAGTGATGCTGGTGCTCTGCTCTGAAGACACACTTCACATAGTCAGGACTTAGTGAACATTAATACCTTTATGATGAAACCACTTTAGGATATTTTAAGGGAAACATTTTATTTGTGATTATCAAGGAACAATTTTTTTCTTTCCCCTTTCCTCCTAGAGCTATATTTGGAATTTTAACTAAGTATGTGCCCCCTGTTTAGTCATCCCTTTTATAAGTAATCGACAGAGTGGTGATCAAAAGCCAATGTGCTTTGCTTAACTAAAACTCAGCAGAGATTTGCACATAGTGAAACACTGTACTATACAGTGAAGCCTTTTAATAGGACTTGCTGGTACTGACCCTTACTCAAAGAACACTGAAACGATACCAACCAAAAACAAAACAAACAAACAAAAAATACCAAGTAAACTAATACATTTAGAACTATCTTTTCTGTCTGAAAAGGAAGTACTTATTATGAGGTTAAAATTTACCTGCCAAATTAAAGGATGTCAATAACACAAAAGTTACTTCACTCACCTTTTGCACACCAAAGAAAACCATCAAGAAATGAAAAGACCACCTACTGAATGCGAGAAGACATCTGCAAATTGTATAACCCATAATGGATGAATATCCAAAATATATAAACAGCTCAGATACCTCTAACAACAACAAAACCCTGATTTTTAAATGGGGAGAAACCTGAATAGACTTTTTTCCAAAGAGGACATACAGATGGCTAAGAGGCACATGAAAAACTCCTCAACATCACTAATTAGTAGAGAAATGTAAATCAAAACTACAGTGACGTATCACCTCACACCTATCAGAATGTTGTCATTGTTCAGTCACTAAATCGTGTCTGACTCTGTGACCCTGTGAACTGTAGCCCACCAGGCTCCTCTGTCCATACGATTTCCCAGGCAGGAATAGTAGAATTGGTTGCCATTTCCCTCTTCAGGGGATCTTCCTGGGTCAGGGATTGAACCTGTGTTTCCTGCATTGGTAGGCGAATTCTTAACCACTAAGCTACTAGGGGAGCCCACATGTCAGAATGGTTAACATCAAAAAGTCTACAAATGATAAATGTTAGCCACGATGCGGAGAAATGGGAATGCTTCAGCACTGGTGGTGGGAAATGTAAATTGGTATAGTCATTGCAGAAAGTAGTATAGCGGAGGCTCAAAAAATTAAAAACAGAACTACCATATTCTCCAGCAATTCTATTCCTGGGTATATATTTGAAAAAAGTGAAAACACTAACTTGAAAAGATACATGTACCTCAATGCTCATAGAAGCATCATTTACAATAGCCAAGATATGGAAGCAACCCAAGTGTCCACCAACAGATGGTGATGGTGTTAGGCTCAGTGAAATAAGTCAGGCAGAGAAAAACAAATACTGTATGTTATCACTTATATGTGGAATCTAAAAAATAAAACAAATGAATGCATATAACAAAAGAGAAATGGACTCATAAAGAACAAACTAGTGGTTACCAGTGGGGAAAGAAAGGGGGAAGGGGCAAGAGAAGGGTGGGGGATTAAGAGATACAAACTATTAGGTATAAAAACATAACAACATGAATGTATTATACAACACAGGGAAATATGGCCATTATTTTGTAATAATGTGAAATAGAGTATAATCTATAAAAATATTGAATCACTGTACTGTATATCTGAAACTAATATTAAAAATCAACTATACTCCAAAAAATGCATTTTTCAATTTCAAAATTTCACTTTTTTCAATTTCAAAAAAAATTCAATTTTTTNCTGAACTCTCGCTATTGAAGGCCATGTATTTAGGGACTGATACTTTTCAAGGTCTAGGTTACTATGCCTCACCCTGTGTCTCAAGTCCTATCCTTCACTATCATTTCTCTCCCATCCCCTTATCACTCTGCTAATCTGATGAACTGATCAGTATTAATGTGATAACGGGACAAAACCTTTTCATTAATTACAGTCTCCATATCTGCTTTCATCTGGGCTTTCTGAAGACTTTGTTGTCCTCCAATACTACTACTATCACTTATTATGACATAATGAATATGATGTTGGGTTTCATTTTTAAGATTGATTCTCAATCTCAGCTGCTCATTAGAATTACCTGGGGAGTTTTTCTAAACTGTTTATGCCTAGGTTACTATATGCCTCATACTAATTAAACCAGAATCTCTGGGAGTGGGATCCAGTCTTAAGTAAGTAATTTTTCAAATTTGCCAGGTTATATCAAAGAGCAGCCATATTTGAAAAGCAGAGATTTATGGAGTGACTTAGATCAAACTAAGAGGTCGGCTTTCCCCTGGAGAAGGAAATGGCAACCACTACAGTATTCTTGCCTGCAGAATTCCACAGACAGAGGAGCCTGGCAGGCTACAGTCTACAAGGTCACAAAGAGTTGGACACGACTGAGCACGCACACATTTGCAAGCTTTAAGGTGCATACAAATCACCATGGGGATCTTGTCCAATTGCAGATTCTGATTCAACAGATCCGGGGCCAGGCCTGAGCTTTTGCATTCCTAACAAGCTCCCCAGTGATGCTGGTGCTCTGCTCTGAAGACACACTTCACATAGTCAGGACTTAGTGAACATTAATACCTTTATGATGAAACCACTTTAGGATATTTTAAGGGAAACATTTTATTTGTGATTATCAAGGAACAATTTTTTTCTTTCCCCTTTCCTCCTAGAGCTATATTTGGAATTTTAACTAAGTATGTGCCCCCTGTTTAGTCATCCCTTTTATAAGTAATCGACAGAGTGGTGATCAAAAGCCAATGTGCTTTGCTTAACTAAAACTCAGCAGAGATTTGCACATAGTGAAACACTGTACTATACAGTGAAGCCTTTTAATAGGACTTGCTGGTACTGACCCTTACTCAAAGAACACTGAAACGATACCAACCAAAAACAAAACAAACAAACAAAAAATACCAAGTAAACTAATACATTTAGAACTATCTTTTCTGTCTGAAAAGGAAGTACTTATTATGAGGTTAAAATTTACCTGCCAAATTAAAGGATGTCAATAACACAAAAGTTACTTCACTCACCTTTTGCACACCAAAGAAAACCATCAAGAAATGAAAAGACCACCTACTGAATGCGAGAAGACATCTGCAAATTGTATAACCCATAATGGATGAATATCCAAAATATATAAACAGCTCAGATACCTCTAACAACAACAAAACCCTGATTTTTAAATGGGGAGAAACCTGAATAGACTTTTTTCCAAAGAGGACATACAGATGGCTAAGAGGCACATGAAAAACTCCTCAACATCACTAATTAGTAGAGAAATGTAAATCAAAACTACAGTGACGTATCACCTCACACCTATCAGAATGTTGTCATTGTTCAGTCACTAAATCGTGTCTGACTCTGTGACCCTGTGAACTGTAGCCCACCAGGCTCCTCTGTCCATACGATTTCCCAGGCAGGAATAGTAGAATTGGTTGCCATTTCCCTCTTCAGGGGATCTTCCTGGGTCAGGGATTGAACCTGTGTTTCCTGCATTGGTAGGCGAATTCTTAACCACTAAGCTACTAGGGGAGCCCACATGTCAGAATGGTTAACATCAAAAAGTCTACAAATGATAAATGTTAGCCACGATGCGGAGAAATGGGAATGCTTCAGCACTGGTGGTGGGAAATGTAAATTGGTATAGTCATTGCAGAAAGTAGTATAGCGGAGGCTCAAAAAATTAAAAACAGAACTACCATATTCTCCAGCAATTCTATTCCTGGGTATATATTTGAAAAAAGTGAAAACACTAACTTGAAAAGATACATGTACCTCAATGCTCATAGAAGCATCATTTACAATAGCCAAGATATGGAAGCAACCCAAGTGTCCACCAACAGATGGTGATGGTGTTAGGCTCAGTGAAATAAGTCAGGCAGAGAAAAACAAATACTGTATGTTATCACTTATATGTGGAATCTAAAAAATAAAACAAATGAATGCATATAACAAAAGAGAAATGGACTCATAAAGAACAAACTAGTGGTTACCAGTGGGGAAAGAAAGGGGGAAGGGGCAAGAGAAGGGTGGGGGATTAAGAGATACAAACTATTAGGTATAAAAACATAACAACATGAATGTATTATACAACACAGGGAAATATGGCCATTATTTTGTAATAATGTGAAATAGAGTATAATCTATAAAAATATTGAATCACTGTACTGTATATCTGAAACTAATATTAAAAATCAACTATACTCCAAAAAATGCATTTTTCAATTTCAAAATTTCACTTTTTTCAATTTCAAAAAAAATTCAATTTTTTCAATTTCAGAAAAAATTTTTCAAAAGTTACTTCACTCACACATAGAGTTCTAGATTTGAGAGAAATGTCAAATCATATTTTATTTATACATTTCTGTATTCCCTGGTAGCTCAGATGGTAAAGAATATAGCTTCAATGTGAGAGACTTGAATTTGATCCCTCGGTTGGGAAGGTTTCCTAGAGGAGGGTATGGCAACCCATTCCAGTATTCTTGCCTGGAGAATCCTCATAGACAGAGGAGCCTGGCAGGCTACAGTCCATGAGGTTGCAAAGAGCCAGACATGACTGAGTGACTAAGCATAGCATACTTCTAGTACTCGTGCATGTTGGCAGAATTTTTGTGAAAAGTTTAACTTATTTGTGTGTCCTTTCTTATACGTGGAATGCCCACTTGAAATGCTGCTGAATGGTTATTGACATAATCTTCAGGGTCTGGTCCCTAGTGGCACCTTTTAATTCATCCAAGAGACTCCAGCTGAAAGAAGGCTACAGAAATGACACTAGATGGTTTTCCTTTCCCAGCCTATAAACCAAATTCCACCAACATGGATCTTATTGGCTCCAGACCATTTCTGGCTAAGGCCCTGGAATACTCCCTTCACATTATACAATTTCTAAAGAAACACACACACACAGTCCTAACAGTTTCATGCTTAAAAAGCTATTAACCAGGAGCTCATGGCTCAAAGTACCTGGTGGAATACATACATGTACCTCTCCTCACAGAATCCTACTGAAATGATAAAGTAAATGATTTTTGGAAGGCGAAAGGGACATACAGTCACACTCATAGATCAACCAACCAGGTCAGAGGAAGACATGACTCAGAGTACATACAGACAGAAGCTACTGAGAAAGCTGGCATTTTCCACCTGGCAGAGCCCTGAGAGGCTTCCAGGGCACAGAAAGCAGGCATGGGGAGCAGGAGTGCCGTTCAGTTGTTCAGGTGAACAGTTAAGGTACTGTCCATGGAGCAGCTTGCTCGTCAACAGGAGAATAACAAACAAACAAACAAAAATCCAGACAGGCAGTCAGGTACAGTAGACCTGAAGAATAACCAGGACATTATCCATCACTTTCCATGTTCCAGGCACTGCTTTTGGCACTAGAGACATA
>SJYA01003638.1:318032-334417 GCA_006410615.1 Neotragus moschatus | reverse complement strand
TTAACACTCATTTGGTTGCGAAAAGGTTCATCAGGGTTTAAGGACAGCTTCAAAAAATATTAAACACTTAGACAATGTAAACAAAAATTACTTTTGTAGGTTTGCTCTGTCTCTTTGCCACTCCCATTAGCTGTGGGGAAGACTGTCTTTGTACAAAGTCGAGTGGAAATCTCTGATCAGAGAGGTAACTGAAAGTGAAATAGGAGGTTTTTCAGACTTTTAGTGTGGGATTTTTTCTGTACATAGTAAATAAAGTTCAGGAAACTTATATTCTATAAGGAGGCTCTATAGTTCCAGAAAATCAACATCATTCTAAATCCCCAGTTTTATCTCACCTTTTAGATGCATTGCATATATAACTGTCACATTGAATGAGTATGGTATGAAATATAGACTATCATTGGCTATTGCTGCCCCTTTAAATGCAATCAATGAATTCTTCTTTGTCCCTGGATAAAACTTAGGGCACTAAATGTTTATTCACATAGGTAATAAATTGCTCATCAGTGATTAATACATCTAGTCCAGGTTAATAACCCATTCCAAGGACTCTTGAAATTTCTTTTGTGCAAACTTCTTTGGCAGTGTGATACATCTATGGACATCTCAGAATGAGGCTCTTGATAATGCAGCAAATAAAATACTTAGGATTCCAAAGAAAATGAGTTATGTCAAAAGATAGTATTAAGAATGTTAAACTTTCTGCTGTACAGCAGAGTGACTCAGGTATACACAGATACATTCCTTTTTATACTCTTCTCCATTATGGTTTATCCCATTAAATACAGCTCCCTGTGCTATTTAATAGAATCTTGTCCATCCATCCTATAAATCAACTACACTTCAATAGAAACATTAGGTTTTAAAAAATATGTTGAAATGTATGAAATGTATGTTCCTTTACACATTAAAAAACTATCTGGTGGCAGGTCTCATATCTAAATTTTAGGGCAGTGATCAATACAATTGAAGTTTGAAAATAATCTACATCTATAATGTGATAAAATATTTGAGATATCCTTTGGTGGCTATGTTGGGAGGCAGCAAAATCACCATCCCACTCAGGGATCTGTCAGGTCTCGTGGGTCTCTGCCTAGAGTTGTCTTTAGGGCTAAGACTTACACAGAGATGTGGTAAGGATATACAGGCAGATCATAAGGGGAAAAGACACAGGCAGAGCCTGGGGAAATCCACATGTAAGGTTCCTTTTGTTCTTCCCCTCCCTTGGGGGATCACAAGCATGCTTTCCCTAGCAGTAAAAATTCAGCAATGTGTGCGTGGTATCTCTGCCCACAGAAGCCCTTTGAGACTCAGAATTTAGGGTATCTCTTGAGGGCTAGTCACATGGTCACCCTTGACCTAAGAGGTACCAAAATTCCAAATACACGGAAGCAGGGGCTCAGCATAAACCCCACTGTTCGCATCAACTGTCTAGGCCCAGAGAGCCACTCCTATGAGTTAGGGAAAGGAAGGAAGAGAATACTCCCCAAACCAAAGTTCTCAGATATCACCCAAGGGATAACCCTGCAAGCAGGTCCTTCTAGATAGCAGTCTCACTCTTCCTCTGTGAACTTGTTTTCACAATCCACTCCCTTGTCTGAGGAGTCTTTACAGAGTTATGATCAGTAGAACCCAACACATCAGGGAGAGGCCAACCTGTAGAAGTGATCTCTGCAAAGCCAGTTAAAGCACACCCCATTACCCAAAAAGGTCTATCTTAGAAAGCCAAGGGCCTTCCTCTATAACTTGCTGTCTGAACCTTTTTCTTTAAAGCTGGCTAGAAACATCAATTCAGGGCCCAGCATAGCTCTGGCCAGGAAGGAGAGGCTAACCCCAAAGCCCTGCAGTGTCACAATCGTCAGGGCACACATCTAAGACGTTGAATCCCTGACTGTACATGTGTCCCCTGGAAAGAGAATTTCTGATGTTCCGGCACACCACAGAGGACATGCATGGGGCGGGCAAGATGAGCTCATAGTGTCCCCATAGTGGCTTCCCACCATGGTTCCTCTTGTCCTCTGGTTCTCAAACTGTGTGATTCAGAAGTCATTCAGTTCAGTCCTTGCTCTCAGAGGGATGGCCTGAGGCAGTCTATTCCAACATTTTGCCGGTGACGCCAGTTCATCACCTGCCAAAGGGTGAACTGCATTTGGAAGTAGTGAGTGGGGACCGCAAAAGAGGTGGGCCCTCTCACAGTCATAGTCATAAGCCATCTGGGCATGGCCACCCATCGGAATCTGACTCACTCCCACAGCAGCTTGCTAGGTAGCCCGAAGAAATGTTTTTTCTTCAGAAAGAGCATAAAGCTCCCAGAAGCAGTTCTGAAAAGCAAAGATCCTGAATACCTCACCCCTATCCTGCGCCTACTTAGGTGTTGAAAGTTTCTTGTTCTACATCTCCACTGTTACAAGATCTGTGAACCCAATCACCAATCCTAACTTTACACATTTTCCTAACTAGTTCTTTTTGGTCCAGACCTTTCACTTGCGAGAGGGACACAAGCATTTTCACAGAACATTTTTACAACTGAAACAAAAAGACACATCATATTCAGGAACTGATCAGGGTGAAATTGAAACCAAGTCTGACTAAAACCAAGTGCCCTTACCAAGTTTATGATCACTCTCTCCATCCAAAACGTTATTTCCTTTCTTGTCCCCTCTGACCTCAATCCTGTGCTAACTGAACACTAATCAACCAGTTAGATGACTAAAATTGCTGTTGTTAACATCATTAATGTAATAAAACTGCTATTATAAATATTATCATTCATGTACAAATTCAGCTTATTTCTCCAGGGCAAAATGAATTCACAGACCCCCGAGCCATGGTCCACCTGGCCAGTGATTAATAAACCAGAGACATCCTGACTCCCAAAGCCATGGTTCAAAAATGGCCATAAGACAATGATTAATCCCAGACTTTGTTTCTCTCCTTTAAAACATNAATTCAGCTTATTTCTCCAGGGCAAAATGAATTCACAGACCCCCGAGCCATGGTCCACCTGGCCAGTGATTAATAAACCAGAGACATCCTGACTCCCAAAGCCATGGTTCAAAAATGGCCATAAGACAATGATTAATCCCAGACTTTGTTTCTCTCCTTTAAAACATCCCTAAAGATGTGGTACATATATGCAATGGAACACTACTCATTCATTAAAAAAAATGAAATAATGCCATTTGCAGCAATATGGATAGAACTAGAGATTATCATACTAAGTGAAGTAAGTCAGACAGAGAAAGACAAATACCATATGATATCACCTACATGTGGAATCTATGACACAAAAAAGATCATATCTAAGAAATAGAAACAGACTCACAGCATAGAGAGCAGACTTGTGGTTGCCAAGGTGGGTGGGGATGGATTGGGATTAACAGATACAAACTATTATATATAGAATGGATAAACAACAAGGTCCTACTGTGTAGCACAGGAAACTATATTCAATATCCTGTGATAAACCATAATAGAAAAGAATATGAAAACGTATTCGTGTGTGTGTGTGTATATATATATATATATATACATACCCTGGTGGCTCAGACAATAAAGAAGCAATGCAGGAGACCTGGGTTCGATTCCTGGGTTGAGAAGATCCCCTGAAGGAGGGCATGCCAACCCACTTCAGTATTCTTGCCTGGAGAATCCCCATGGATAGAAGAGTCTTGTGGGCTACAGTCCATGGGGTCACAGAGAGTTGGATGTGACTGAGCACAGCATGATGGATAGCTGAATCACTTTGCTATACGCAGAAATTAACACATTGTAAATCAACTATATTTCAATAACATAAATTTAAAAATAAAAAATAAAACATCCCTACCTCAAAGACCAAGTTGGACAGGATCTGAGGCTTGTCTTCTACTCCCTTGTTTGTGTGTGTGTGTGTGTGTGTGTGTGCATGTGTGTTAGTCACTCACTCGTGTCCAAGTCTTTGCAACCCCATGGACTATAGCCCACCAGGCTCCTCTGTCTAGACAAGAATACTGGAGTGGGTTGCCATTCCCTTCTCCAGGGTATCTTCCTAACCCAGGGATCGAACCTCAGTCTCCTGCATTGCAGGTAGATTCTTTACCATCTGAGTCACCAGGGAAGGCCCCTTTCTTGATTGGCATCCTACAAATTAACTCTTACTTTCCTGCAAACACCCACTGTCAGAGTTTGGGTTTCTGTGCCATGGGCACATGAGCCTTTGCTTGATAACAAAAGTCTGATTTTTTAACATTTGGAAAAATGTCTCTTGCCCTGATCATTTATCTGGTGAGCAGCTCAGAAAAGATCAAACCGTTTGTGAAGATTGCTGCACTGAATGGTCCAAGGGCCTTCTTAAAGCCTGGGGAGCAGGAGAAAGGTGAGGGAAGTGCAGTCAGCTTGTCAGTCCTGCTGCAAATTGCACCTAATCTGGGAAAGCACAACACAAGTCGACAGTGGTGAGGCCTCTCTCCTTACCACCCTGCCCTGCACAGGGGTTCCAGAGTCGGATCTGCCAGCTGGGCAGAGGGGTCCCCCTGAGTGCCCTCGTACAATCTGCAGCTTTCAGCAGGAAGCACAAATGAGGAATGCCATCAAGCTGTGCATCTGAACTACAGAGCACCTACAGCTCAATTTCAAATGGGCCCCTTGAAGAATCATCCTCACTCTGGGGCATCTGTAAGTGACCCAGCTGGTCTAGCCAGCATCCAGATGTTTACAGAGCTAAGACTGCACAGAGTGGTGTCCTACTGTTAGGACCCTACAAAGTAGAGTCCTTCTGTTTTGATGATTATAGCTTTGTAGAGTAGTCTGAAGTCAGGGCACCTGATTCTTCCAGCCCTGTTTTTCTTTCTCAAAATTGCTTTGGCTATTTGTGGTCTTTTGTGTCTCCATACAAAGGTTCAGATATTTTGTTATAGTTCTGTGAAAAATGCCATTGGTAATTGATGCTTTTGAACTGTGCTGTTGGAGAAGACTCTTGAGAGTCCCTCAGACTGCAAGGAGATCCAACCAGTCCATTCTGAAGGAGATCTACCCTGGGATTTCTTTGGAAGGAATGATNGGTTCCAAATAGGAAAAGGAGTACGTCAAGGCTGTATATTGTCACCCTGCTTATTTAACTTATATGCAGAATACATCATGAGAAATGCTGGGCTGGAGGAAGCACAAACTGGAAGCAAGATTGCCAGGAGAAATATCAATAACCTCAGATATGCAGATGACACCACCCTATGGCAGAAAGCAAACAACTAAAGAGGCTGTTGATGAAAGTGAAAGAGGAGAGTGAAAATATTGGCTTAAAACTCAACATGCAGAAAACTAAAATGATGGCATTTAGTCCCAACAATCATGGCAAATAGATGGGGAAACAATGGAAACAGTGACAGACTTTATTTTCTTGGGCTCTGAAATCACTGCAGATGGTGACTGCAGCCATGAAATTAAAAGATGCTTGCTCCTTGGAAGAAAAGCTATGACCAACTGAGACAGCATATTAAAAAGCAGAGACATTACTTTGCCAACAATGGTTCGTCTAGTCAAAGCTATGGTTTTTCCAGTGGTCATGTATGGATGTGAGAGTTGGACTATAAAGAAAACTGAGTGTCGAAGAATTGATGCTTTTGAACTGTGGTGTTGGAGAAGACTCTTGAGAGTCCCTTGGACAGCAAGAAGATCCAACCAGTCCATTCNGAGACATTACTTTGCCAACAATGGTTCGTCTAGTCAAAGCTATGGTTTTTCCAGTGGTCATGTATGGATGTGAGAGTTGGACTATAAAGAAAACTGAGTGTCGAAGAATTGATGCTTTTGAACTGTGGTGTTGGAGAAGACTCTTGAGAGTCCCTTGGACAGCAAGAAGATCCAACCAGTCCATTCTAAAGGAGATCAATCCTGAGTTTTCATTGGAAGGACTGATGCTGAAGCTGAAACTCCAATATTTTGGCCACCTGATGAGAAGAACTGACTCATTCAAAAAGACCCTGATGCTGGGAAAGACTGAAGGTGAGAGGAGAAGGGGTGACAGAAGATGAGATGGTTGGATCACATCACTGACTCAATGGACATGAGTTTGAGTGAACTTCGGGAGCTGGTGATGGACAGGGAAGCCTAGCATCCTGCAGTCCATGGGGTCACAAAGAGTCGGACATGACTGACTGAGCTGAGTGACTTTCTTTGTTCCTCAGCAGAAACTTGCCACGGATTCATATCTTAACATCCAGTTACTAATGTGCATCCATTAAAATTCTTTTCCTAAACAGCTGAATTTATGATTTGCATGTAAGTCAGTCCAATGAGAGCCTTTTCTTGGTACACATGATTTCAATCTTTGTCTCAATTGTAGTAAATTTGACCCTCATCTTCTTCTTTTTCATTTTCCTTTTTTAAAATTCATTTTTATAAAAGAATAAGCGCAAAGTTGAAGAAACTCTTTAGATACTTCACAAACACTGTGATGGAGGCACTAAGATGGCTAAACGTCAGAAATGCAAGTGATGGTTGGCAAGCAGCACTGTCATGGGAAAGTTGCAAATGTTCTCTCATCAGAGGATGGATGAAGGTCCATATTCAGAACAAGAAAAGGTAGTTCTGAGGTTCAAGTGTATATTTCACTGAGGTGTGGATACCATCTGTAAAGATTAGTTTGGTTTATAATATTCTTCTTCTAAATTACTAATACCAGAAGTTCACACCTTAGAATTAAATTAGATGTTCTTCCTTCTTTCATTTCTCCTTCCTTCATCCATTCCAGATATTACTAATCACTAAGAAGAGGTGCATTTAATAAATGACAGTTTGTCTCTACTGAAAAACAACAGACCTTTCAGATTAATTTTTTTTAGAGAATTTAGATCTGGATATGAGGTTAGTAGAATAATTGGGGTTGGGAGCAAGTGAGAAGGCCCGACAATAGGTAGAAGAAGGTCCTTGGATAGAAGCTGTCAGAACCTGAATACCTACTTAGAAATTCTGTCTGAGTGGTTGCAGTGACCTCATTCTTTTGTTGCCCTTTTTTTCTAACATTGGTTGATGGTCTCCCTTGTATTGCTGTAATTTCTTTTCATTTTAACTTATCTTCATCTTGCAGTTAAAGTATGATGAAATATGGCCACTAAAGTGAAGGTGAATGACATACTGCTCCAAAGAGAAATATATCAATAAACAGAATCATCTCCAAATTCTTTAGAATTGTAAACTCAGGCATTGTACCATCATTTACTAATTTATGTGTATGGATTTAAGAAGCTACCATTTAATGTTTTAAAGTAACAATATCTGAGAGTTGAGTAATGTTGTTCATTTCTTTTTCTGGAAGTCTTACTGATGAATAGTGCTGAATTCAGCTTTTTTCTATTCTCTTCTGGTCTTTATAAGTAATCGAGGAAGTCTAACCCTGAACCTAATGTTTTAGGTCAGAATGTCTGATCAAACCATATGTCCAAATTTTTTTCATATGCCCAATTTTTGAGGAGAAGACCAAATGTTCTGGGAGATATTTTAAGACTGCTTTAGGTCATTAGACTAAGGTACAAGAGGGGCTACAGGAAATAAAATGTATAAATAAAGAGAACAGAAATAGGAAGGTAACCAATAGCAGAGGATGAGAAACAAAATAAGCAGGAAAGAGGCGGGGAATAAATTCATAATATAAAATGTCAGATTTACCTAAACTATTCTATATTACTAAGTTTGTACAAAAGTAATTGCTGTTTTGCATTGTTGAACTTTGCCATTTGATATTGGAATACACTCTAAATAACTGTGGTTATGTCATATATATTTTAATACATATTTCTCACTTCATGTTTTTTACTAATGACTTATTACTTGCTGTTTAAGTGTATTTTAAACTACAGAAATATTAGACAAAAAGGAAATTTGAGCAATTTTCTTATTCAAGTTCAAAATGGGTTGTAAAGAAGCAGAGACAACTTGCATCATCAACAGTGCATTTGGCATGGGAACTGTTAATGAACATATAGTGCAGTGGTGGTTCAAGAAGTTTTGCAAAGATGAGAGCCTTGAAGATGAGAAATGCAGTTACTAGCCATCAAAAGTTAAGTTACCAATCATCAAAGCTGATCCTCTAACAACTACATGAGAAATTGCTGAAGAACTCAACATTGACCATTCTGTGGTCATTCAGCATTTAAAGCAAATTGAAAAAGTGAAAAAAACTCAGTAAATGGGTGCCTCATGTGTTCACTGGGAAAAAAAAAAAATCGTCATATTGCTGTGTCTACTCATATTTTACACAAAAACAACAAACCATTTCTTGCTCAGATTGCAGTGTGCAATGAAAAGTGGATTTTATATGACAACCAGCAATGNAGAACTCAGTGTCGACCATTCTATGGTCATTCAGCATCTGAAGCAAACTGGAGAGGTGAAAAAGGTCAATAAGTGGGTGTCTCATGAGCTGACCACAAATTAAAAAAAAATCGTCATTTTGAGGTGTCATCTTTTCTTATTCTATACAACAACAACAAACCATTTCTCGATCGGAATCTGACATGTGAAGAAAAGTGGATTTTACAGAAAACCAGCAACCACCAGCTCAGCGGTTGGAGTGAGAAGCAGCTCCAAAGCACTTCCCAAAACGAAACTTGCACCAAAAAAAGGTCACAGTCACTGGTGGTCTACTGCCAGTCTGATCCACTACAGTTTTTTGAATCCTGGCGAAAACATTACATCTGAGAAGTATGTTCAGCAGAAGAGATGCACCAAAAACTGCAATACTGCAGCCAGCATTGGTCAACAGAAATGGCCCAATTCTTCTCTACAACAGTGCGCCACCATGTGTCACATAATGAATGCTTCAAAAGTTGAACAAATTGGCCTACAAAGTTTTATCTCATCCTCCATATTCACCTGACCTCTTGCCAACCAACTACCACTTCTTCAAGCATCTCGACGACGTTTTTGCATAGAAAATGCTTCGACAGCCAGCAGGAGGCAGAAAATGCTTTCAAGAGTTCTTTGAATCCTGAAGCGTGGATATTTATGCTGCAGGAGTAAACCAACTTATTTCTAATTGGAAAAAATGTGTTGATTGTAATGGTTCCTATTTTGATAAATAAAGATATATTTGAGCCTAGTTATAATGATTTAAAATTCATGGTCCAAAACCGCAATTGCTTTTGTACCAACCTAATATTAAATTGTTTTACTCCTAATGCTGCTGCTGCTGCTGCTAAGTCGCTTCAGTCATGTCCGACTCTATGTGACCCCATAGACGGCAGCCCACCAGGCTCCCCCGTCCCTGGGATTCTCCAGGCAAGAACACTGGAGCGGGTTGCCATTTCCTTCTCCATTTACGTGAATACAAGAAAACATAGCATATTTCTTTTTTTAATATAAATTTATTTATTTTAATTGGAGGCTAATTACTTTACAATATTGTATTGGTTTTTCCATACATCAATATGAATCCTCCACGGGTGTACACGTGTTCCCCATCTTGAAACCCTCTCCCACCTCCCTCCCCATACCATCCCTTTGGGTCATCCCAGTGCACCAGCCCCAAGCATCCTGTTTTCTGCATTGAACCTGGACTGTAGCATATTTCAAGTAAAACAGCTAATACTTACTGCATCAAGCTCTATTTTGAGTGCTTTTTGAGGAGTAGATCTTTCAGTCCTTACAATAAATAGCTCTACAAGCTCAATCCATACTGTCTTCCCAGATGAGTTAAGTTGAGCCTCAGTGATTGGGTGTCTTTCCCAGGCCCCCATCACCAGCATAAGGCATGGCTGGAACTTGAAAGAAGTAAGTCCTGTATGATGAGCATATCTGAATTTCTACCATCATACCACACTGTCTCCAATTTAGCTGAAGAAGCTCAATGGTAGTAAATATATCTGTGACACTTTATAGAATACAGCTCATACACCTTATTTTAAAATTCAGGTATCTAAGACTACTTCTGCTGGTTTCTATGTTGTCATTGTAGTTACTAATGGACCCACTTTTCCAAACCAGAAATTGGGACCAGAGGTATGATAGAGAGTTGTCAGTTTGTACACATGTTTATATGAAAAATCTTATGAAGATATAAAATGTAAAGTACATTTAAGTCTGTGTTTGACAAGTCACCTTAATTGAAAAGAAGAAGAAAATCACATGAAATATGGTCCATTTGGAAAATACCAAACATATGGTTCTGTAACATATACTTTTTTCCTTTATAGCCAAATCTTTTTGATGCTCTCAGGACCAGACTTTACCCTTCCTAATTTAGTCACAATCTTTGTTTAGCTAAGGACTTTGAAGCTATTTCATGCTTCAGTGCAGAAAGGTAATTAATGTTAAGATTTTGACATTTAAAAACACACATAGAGGTTTTAATAACATTGATGTAATTACAGTGGTTTAAGTGGTTATTGCTTTCTTACCTCCATGATGCAATTGTAATAGAGTCTGATGCTACTATTACCATTGCTTTTTAAATTATAAACAAGGGAATTGCCACTGTGGAAAATGAATCCTAATTCAAATTAGGCATATCCTGTAGAATATGAAATGCAAGGAAACTTGCTTCCTTGGCTTCATTTCTTCCTGATATAAAATAAAAATGATTACTTTTAATTAGTCCCTAGACCACTCATGCATATATATGGTTAAATACTAGAAATTATTTATTTGGGCATCATAGAGGAGACATTTAAACAGTAGATGAATGATAGATAAATCCTTCTAATCAATTGGATGACTGATTGAATCTGTGGCTTCATAATTAGAGAGTGGCATTTTTCACTGTTCATACCCAAAACACCAAAAGTGAAAAGTGAAAGTGTTAGTTGCTCAGTCGTGTCTGATTCTTTGCGACCCTATGGGCTGTAGCCCACCAGGTTTCTCTGTTCATGGAATTCTCCAGGCAAGAATACTGGAGTGGGTTGTCATTCCCTTCTCCAGGGGACCTTCCTAACCCAGGGATTGAACCTGGGTCTCCCACATTGCAGGTCAATTCTTTACCGTCTCAGCCACCAAGGAAGCCCACCAAAAAATAACTAAATCCACTGGTTTGTGGACAGTTTAACTACTTTTATAAATATTAACACAGTACTTTGCCAACAAAGGTCCATCTAGTCAAGGCTATGGTTTTTCCAGTGGTCATGTATGGATGTGAGAGTTGGACTGTGAAGAAGGCTGAGTGCCGAAGAATTGATGCTTTTGAACTGTGGTATTGGAGAAGACTCTTGAGAGTCCCTTGGTCTGTAAGGAGATCCAACCAGTCCATTCTGAAGGAGATCGGCCCTGGGATTTCTTTGGACGGAATGATGCTGAAGCTGAAACTCCAGTACTTTGGCCACCTCATGCAAAGAGTTGACTCACTGGAAAAGACCCTGATGCTGGAAGGGACTGGGGGCAGGAGGAGAAGGGGATAGAGGATGAGATGGCTGGATGGCATCACTGACTCGATGGGCGTGAGTCTGAGTGAACTCCAGGAGTTGGTTATGGACAGGGATGCCTGGCGTGCTGCAATTCATGGGGTCGCAAAGAGTCGGACACAACTGAATGACTGAACTGAACTGAACTGATGGGGTCTGTATGTAGACTATAAATACTTATATAATTGGATCACCTTTAGGAGGTAAGGCATATTCTCTTTGCTTTACNGGCATCACTGACTCGATGGGCGTGAGTCTGAGTGAACTCCAGGAGTTGGTTATGGACAGGGATGCCTGGCGTGCTGCAATTCATGGGGTCGCAAAGAGTCGGACACAACTGAATGACTGAACTGAACTGAACTGATGGGGTCTGTATGTAGACTATAAATACTTATATAATTGGATCACCTTTAGGAGGTAAGGCATATTCTCTTTGCTTTACCATAATTCATGCAACTACTTATTATCTTATGTTTGTGTTAGTGCTAATTACTCAGTCATGTCCAACTCTTTGTGACCCCAAGGACTGTAGCCCACCAGGATCCTCTGTCCATGGGCTTCTTCAGGCAAGAACACTGAAGTGAGTTTCCATTTCCTTCTCCAGGGGATATTCCCTACCCAGGGACTGAATCTGGGTCTCCTGCATTGCAGGCAGATTGTTTACCATCTGAGCTACCAGGGAAGCCTATTGTCTTAAAGTATTCCTATTTTTCTTCATGTGGGTTATTTCTGGGCATCTAAGATTTTGGGACGTATTACTCTTGAGTGAGAGGAAGACAGAAAGCATATACATGTTATATTGGCCATTATATTAAAAATAAACAGTTGGACACCTAAATTAGATTCATCATATATGTGAGTGTGCCAGTTAATCACTTCTTGATACAACCCCAGCTTCCTTGCCTTGGTTTGTGATATCAGAGGCACACTCTCTAAATATTTCTTTTTGGCCAGTGACACAATGTTTATTTCAACAGTAGAAAAAGGTTAAGGGACACTGCGAAGCAACAGCAGGTGGGAGGCACTTTCCTTCCATTGCTGGGACTTTATTATTGATCACTGGAGCCTAGGGACTCTCACAGATCAGCTCCAGCCAGCTTCACTCTCAACCCACACTCTCCCCACTCAGGGGCCCACTAGCTGTGCTATGTGCCCTCTGGCAAGTTTCTTTGACCATGGAGATGCCTGTTCCTGCCTTCTTCCAGGAGATCTGAACCTCAGTCTTGGGAGGGCCCTCTGCTAAATTACTGTTCTTATATTCTCAACTCTTCTCACTCTAGATATTGCAATCATTGGTTTCAAAACTTGTTATCCTAAGACCCCTTCGAGAGTCTTCTTTTACCCCATTTACAGTTTAACTCCTTTGTATTCATGATTAATTTGTTATGCTAATATTCCCTATTCAAATTACTGGTGCTGTTTCTGCTTCCTCCCTAGAACCACACATATATAATGAGCAACTAAGGTCTAGAAAATTTGATTCCCTAAGATGCACCAAAAATTGTTATAGTTAACAGAGTGTACTTAGAAAATATAAATTGAAGCATGATCTATTGTGTGCCAAGTTTCAATTCTGTATGCATGAACTGAGGCCTGCTTCTTTATATTATTTAATATCAATAGACTTTAAATGAATCCTAAAGGCCGACTTTCTCATAAGAAGAAAGCTGAAAACCAGAACCATGGATTTTCAGCCTAAGATATCTGAAGTTATGCTGAGCAATGACTTGAAGCAAAGTCAGTCTCCAAGGATGCACACAAAATACATAGAAAATCATGTAGGCAGGACCTTTCCCTCAGTCATCATTTAGCCAACACAATGCCAGGAAGTTACAACTGGGTGGATTGGGTGTCCTTTGTTCTGAAAAAAAAAAAAATTTTTTTTTCTCTTTGTATATATGTAAGGATTTGGAGATCAATAAGCATTTTGATTTCAGCTTGCAATTACATTCTCTTTGCTTGAATTCCTCTGAGTTATGCACAAGGCTTCCTGCTCTGACGCCACTGTGTATTTGTTTTTCTGCTCTGATTTCAATGCATGCTGATGGCAAGTTAAATTATGAAAAACCTTAGTCTTTAATTCCATCAAGATGTGGATGCCAAAGAAAGGTAAAGATATAAATTAAGATGGTGCTAGGAAACTTGAGCCTCCCTCTACAGGAGAGTCCTCTTATAATTTGGGGGAAGGATTGGGGCCTGGATATAAGTTGAGTGTATGATACAAGGATGCATGTAAGACAGCACTGTAAACTCATCTGCTGACAGTTCATATGAAGACTTGACTAGAAAACTTCCATTAATAGGATCACTGATATAAACAAATTTTAACAAATGGTAAAACTGCTCTCCATATTAAGGTGGCCATGTATACCAGGTATTTCCAACTTCAAAATGGTAGGGGTTTTGTGAGCTCAGGCAAGGGCTTTAAGGTCAGCAAGTGACATCAGAGTTCAACTCAATCCAAATAATATATACTGATTCTCTATAATGTGCAACCTACTGTGCCCTCAAGAAGATTAACATTTGGGATATCTACAGCGGTCCAGTGGTTAAACATCTGCCTGCCAATACAGGAGACGTGGGTTCAATCCCTAATTTTGGAAGATCCCACATGCTGCAGAGCAACTAAGCCCATGTGCCACACTATTGAGCCTGTGCTCCACAGCCCAGGAGCCACAACTACTGACCCCACACACCTAGAGCCCTTTTTCCACAACAAGAGAAGCCATTACAATGGGAAGCCCATGCACTGCAGCTAGAGAAAAGCCCGAGCAGCAACGAAGACCCAGCACAGCCAAAAATATATCAATAAAATCTTTTTTTAAAAAGAAGATTAGTATTTGATGGGCAGACAAATAATTCATCTTGAAGTATTTCACTACTGACGCTTTACACCTACACAATAATCCACAACTACTGCATTTTGAGTGATTGGACTATAAATAAATTATTTTCCCTTCAGTTCAGTTCAGTTCAGTCACTTAGTCGTGTCCAACTCTTTGAGACCCCATGAACCACAGCACATCAGGCCTCCCTGTCCATCACC
This sequence comes from Neotragus moschatus, assembly GCA_006410615.1. NCBI lineage: Eukaryota > Metazoa > Chordata > Mammalia > Artiodactyla > Bovidae > Neotragus > Neotragus moschatus. The sequence continues at coordinate 320,002 of SJYA01003638.1, read as the reverse complement.
AACTCCCGGAGTCCACCCAAACTCATGTCCATTGAGTCAGTGATGCCNGCACCCAATCTCCAAGGAAGTGAAAACTTTCCTTGTATACAGAGTACATCATGCAAAATGCCAGGATGGGGGAAGCACAAGCTGGAATCAAGGTTTCTGGGAGAAATATCAATAACCTCAGATATGCAGATGATACCACTCTTATGGCAGAAAGTGAAGAGGAACTGAAGAACCACTTGATGAGAGTTAAAGAGGAGAGTAAAAAAGCTGACTTATAGTGCAATATTAAAAAAACAAAGATCACAGCATATTGTCCCATCACTTCATGGCAAATAGATGGGAAAATGTGGAAACAGTGACAGATTTTATTTTCTTGGGCTCCAAAATCATTATGCATGGTGACTGTAGCCATGAAATTAAAGATGTTTGCTCCTTGGAAGGAAAGCTATGACAAACCTAGACAGTATATTAAAAAGCAGAGACATTACTTTGCTGACAAAGATCCATATAGTCAAAGCTATGNAGTGACAGATTTTATTTTCTTGGGCTCCAAAATCATTATGCATGGTGACTGTAGCCATGAAATTAAAGATGTTTGCTCCTTGGAAGGAAAGCTATGACAAACCTAGACAGTATATTAAAAAGCAGAGACATTACTTTGCTGACAAAGATCCATATAGTCAAAGCTATGGCTTTTCCAGTAGTCATGTATGGATGTGAGTGTTGTACCATAAAGAAGGCTGAGCACGGAAAAACTAATGCTTTTGAACTGTGGTCCTTGAGAGTCCCTTGGACAGAAAGGAGATCCAACCAATCAATCATAAAGGAAGTCAACCCTGAATATTCATTGGGAGGACTGATGCTGAAGCTCCAATACTTTGGACGCCTGATGCAAACAGCCAATTCACTGGAAAAGACCCTGATGCTGGGGAAGATTGAGGGCAGGGGGAGAAGGGAATGACAGATGAGATGGTTGGATGGCATCATTGACTCAATGGACATGAGTTTTAGCAAACTCCAGGAGATAGTAAAGGACAGGGAAGCCTGGTGTGTTGCAGTCCATGGGATCACAAAGAGTCAGACAGGACTTAGCAACTCAACAACGACCACAACAGTGGTAAAGATTTCACCTGCCAATGCAGGAGATGCAGGTTTGATCCTTGGATCGAGAATATCTCCTGGAGAAGGGAATGGCTACCCACTCCAGTATTTTTGCCCAGAGAATTCCATGAACAGAGGGGCCTGGCAGGCTAAAGTCCTTGGGGTCACCAAGAGTTGGACATGACTGAGCGACTAATGCTTTTGCTACTTTTCTTTCACTTTAAATAGAGGCATAGGTGCATAAGAAAATACAAAGACTTGTAAGTAAAAATGTCTTAGTGCAAATCCAAGCCCTGAAATTTACAAGTATGCAAACATGAGCAACTGATTAAAAATCTTCAAACCTCAGTTTTCCCTATCTGCAAAATTGGATAATCCCAACTTCAAAAGTTCTTGTAGCAATTAATCAAAATTTTATATATTTTAATAAGTTTATACATAATATATATGTACAATACAAATATATAATATTTTATTATGATTAGCATTTCATTTAGCACTTCTCTTCATACTTCTTCATTCTTTTTTCCCTTTTAATACCATAGATTTATGTGAAACTTCATGGACAGAGGAGCTTGGTGGGCTACAGTCCATGGGGTTGCAAAGAGTCGGACATGACTGAGTGACTAATATATTATTGTTTTTAAAGCCTATCCATATATGAGTAACTCCTTGAAGCAAGCTATTGTCTGGTTTTATGAATGAAAATAAAGGATCCCAGAACATCCAGTAACTTCTCTCAGATCAAGGTATAAACCAAAATGTTCTGATTCATAGTCTAGCGCCTTTTAATTTTATTATTTCTCTGTAGCTTTTTTTCTCCTCACATGTATGACATTGCCTTCACTCCTATGAGGCCAAGGCCTTTGATGGCAGAACAA
>SJYA01003638.1:272339-299005 GCA_006410615.1 Neotragus moschatus | reverse complement strand
GGTGGAGGGGAGAAGGGGGCGGAGGGGGGGTCTGCAGGCAGGCAGGCAAGCACACAGAGGCTCCTTTTTCAGCTTCGTATTTTAAGATGATTTCAGAGTTGCAGAAAGATTGTGAAACTAGCCCAGAGAGCTCCCCTTACCCTCCACCTAGCTCCCAGCTAGTTACCATGTGTCGGCCGCAGTGGACAGCCACCCCGGCCTGACACGGGGGCCCCAGTCGGCGACCCAGACCTTCTCCCGTGTTCCCGCCGGCGGATCCCAGGAGGACCCTGCTTTGCGAGAATGTGGGGTCACCCCCCCACACCCGTCCGGGGCTGTTCCCAGCCTTTCGTGACCTCGTCCTCTGCACGAGTCCCGGGCAGGTATTTTCGGGGACGTCTCTCCGCCCGGTTTGTCTGACGCTTTCCCAGGCGTGGGTGGGGTTCTGAGTCTTCGGCGGGAGCAGCTCTGGGGGGCTGCCGTGTCCCTACCCGCCCCGTCCAGGGTCCACAGGGTGGCTGCAGCTCACCGCTGGAGATGCTGACCTCCACCTGCTTGCTAAGATCTGTCTCCCCTGAAAAGTGCCGTCTGCCTCTCGTAATTAACAGGTATCTGTGAGACTCTGCAACTGCCTTCTTCCTAATCAAGGTGTCTGGGTATTCAGTACTTATAATGTTGGCTGTATTTGCTTCCAGAATTAAGTTGGAAAAAGGTCTATTTCCCCCTGTGTATCTGAAGAAAGGTATGCCATAGGACACATATTCTTAATAGTAAATGGTTGTTTTCTTAAAGTCAAAAATTTAATGGAAAAACTGTAAGCAGCCTTACTGTCTGAAGTAGAAATGGAGAGGCTCGGGAGACAGTCACGAACGGGATCTGGATAAGTGAGTTACAAGTCAGACTCTTGCAGACAGAAATCTGCCAGGTGCCGGTACCAGAATTATTCTGGTTTACTTGTAGCAGGATAATCAAAAGCGCTGAAGTTAAAGATGAGTTACAGAGTTTCCTTTTACACAACACCGGAGCCGTCCAAACTGTGACCTGGCCTTGGGGAAAAAATGGCTGTCAGAGGATCCGTCTTAACAGATAGCTTTAAAATAATAAGCAGCACTTTTAATTTGTAGCTTAAAGATGAAGGTGATTTTTTAAAAAATGACCAAGACAAGTATAGCTTTTGAGAGAAGCTGTTGAGAGCAGATGGGCTCAGGTCTTTGTTATCGCCCCAAATGATGTGTGTCGTCTACCAAGACTCTCTTCTCTGCATACTTTATTTTCTACCTTATTTAACAATCGTCCCTAAAATGATGGGTTGTAATTCCAAAGGCTAAAAATGTTAATATGTAGTGACGTATGATTAATTTGCAAGAACAACCAATTGACATCAGGGAAGATGGAAATTTACTATTAGCTGAATTTCAGCCAAATGATTGCATAATTGGTGGATAAGATCGGAAAAATGAGTAACATGATTTAGCAAGTCAATTATTCATTGCTATTCAGATTTGCGCCTCTTGGAGGAGTACTTTTTACAAGTTCGAAAGCCATTAGAATCACAAAGTGAACAGCTTAGAATCAGACCTCCACATGCTGCATCAGGAAATGTTAAACGAAGCGTCTCAAAAAGTGAAGCGTGAGGCAGACTCTGTATCGGCTGAGCCACCAGGGGAGCCCTGAATCACACTCAGTTCAGCTCAGCCACTCAGTCGTGTCTGACTCTTTGCGACCCCACGGACTGCAGCACGCCAGGCCTTCCTGTCCATCACCACCTCCCAGAGTTTACCAAACTCATGTCCATTGAGTTGGTGATGCCATCCAACCATCTCATCCTCTGTCGCCCCCTTCTCCTCCCACCTTCAATCTTTCTCAGCTTCGGGTCTTTTCAGATGAGGCAGTTCTTCACATCAAGTGACCAAAGTATTAGAGTTTCAGCTTCAGCATCAGTCCTTCCAGTGAATATTCAAGGTTGATCTCTTTTAGGATGGATTGGCTGGATCTCCTTGCAGGCCAAGGGACTCTCATGAGTCTTCTCCAACACCACAGTTCAAAAGCATCGATTCTTCAGGAAATAGATTCTATTTCCCATGAAATGATGGAACTGGATGCCATGATCTTCGTTTTCTGAATGTTGAGCTTGAAGCCAACTTTTTCCCTCTCGTCTTTCACTTTCATCAAGAGGCTTTTTAGTTCCTCTTCAGTTTCTGCCATAAGGGTGGTATCATCTGCACATCTGAGGTTATTGATATTTCTCTCAGCAATCTTGATTCCAGTTTGTGTTTCTTCCAGTCCAGTGTTTCTCATGATGTACTCTGCATACAACTTAAATAAGCAGGGTGACAATATACAGCCTTGATGTACTCCTTTTCCTATTTGGAACCAGTCTGTTGTTCCATGTCCAATTCTAACTGTTGCTTCCTGACCTGCATACAGATTTCTCAAGAGGCAGGCCAGGTGGTCTGGTATTCCCATCTCTCTCAGAATTTTCCACAGTTTATTGTGATCCACACAGTCAAAGACTTTGGCATAGTCAATAAAGNATTTCTCATGATGTACTCTGCATAGAAGTTAAATAAGCAGGGTGACAATATACAGCCTTGACGTACTCCTTTTCCTATTTGGAACCAGTCTGTTGTTCCATGTCCAGTTCTAACTGTTGCTTCCTGACCTGCATACAGATTTCTCAAGAGGCAGGTCAGGTGGTCTGGTATTCCCATCTCTCTCAGAATTTTCCACAGTTTATTGTGATCCACACAGTCAAAGACTTTGGCATAGTCAATAAAGCAGAAATAGATGTTTTTCTGGAACTCTCTTGCTTTTTCCATGATCCAGCAGATGTTGGCAATTTCATCTCTGGTTCCTCTGCCTTCTCTAAAACCAGCTTGAATATCTGGAAGTTCGAGGTTCATGTATTGCTGAAGCCTGGCTTGGAGAATTTTGAGCATTACTTTACTAGCATGTGAGATGAGTGCAATTGTGCAGTAGTTTGAGCATTCTTTGGCATTGCCTTTCTTTGGGATTGGAATAAAACTGACCTTTTCCAGTCCTGTGGCCACTGCTGAGTTTTCCAAATTTGCTGGCATATTGAGTGTAGCACTTTCACAGCATCATTCAGGATTTGGAATAGCTCCACTGGAACTCCATCACCTCCACTAGCTTTGTTCATAGTGATGCTTTCTAAGGCCCACTTGACTTCACATTCCAGGATGTCTGGCTCTAGATGAGTGATCACACCATCGTGGTTATCTGGGTCATGAAGATATTTTTTGTACAGTTCTTCTGTGTATTCTTGCCACCTCTTCTTAATATCTTCTGCTTCTGTTAGGTCCATACCATTTCTGTCCTTTATCGAGCCCATCTTTGCATGAAATGTTCCCTTGGTATCTCTAATTTTCTTGAAGAGATAACCTTATGGGAATTCCCCTGTATGTTTTCAGTTGCTTTTCCTTTGTTGTTTCAATATATTTTTCTTTAATTTTTGTCAGTTTGATCACTGTGTATCTTAGCATGTCCTTCCTTGCATTTATCCTACCTGGGACTCTCTGTGCTTCCTGGACTTGGGTGACTAATTCCTTTCCATTGTTAGGGAAGTTTAGCTCTTATCTATTCCGATATTTAGTGTTGCCCCAGAAGTCTCTCAGACTGTCTTCATTTCTTTTTTTTCTTTATCCTTTGTCCTGCCACAGTGATTCCCACCATCCTGTCTTCCAGTTCACTTACCTGTTCTTCTGCCTCAGTTGCTCTGCTATTGATTCCTTCTAGTGTATTTTTCATTTCAGTTATTGTATTGTTCATCTCTTTGTTTTTTAGTTCTTCTAGGTCTTTGTTAAACATTTCTTTCATCTCCTTGATCTGTACCTCCATTCTTTTTTGTGATCTTGGATCATCTTTGCTATCATTACTCTGAATTCTTTTTCAGGTGGATTGCCCATCTCCACTTCACTTAGTTGTTGTCTTGTTCCTTCAACTGGGACGTATTCTTCTGCAGTCTCATTTTGTCTAACTTTACATGATTGGAATTTCCATTATGCAGGCTGCAGAACTGTAGCTCTTGCTTCTGCTTTCTGCACTCTGGTGGATGAGCCTTTTTGAAGGCTTCCTGATGTGTGGGCTCCTTTCCACTATTGGGTGGAGCTGTGTCTTGTCTCTCTGGTGGGCAGGGCCATGCTCAGGAAGACTTTTAGTAGCCTGTCTGCTGATTCGTGGGGCTGTGTTCCCATCCTGTTTGTTGTTTGGTCTGAGGCATCCTAGCACTGGATCCTCCAAGCTGTTGAATGGGGCTGGGTCTTGGGGTGGAAATGGTGGCCTCTAGGAGGGCTCACAACCAATGAGTACTCCCCAGACATGCCACTATCTTTGTCCCCACAGTGAGCCACAGACACTCCCCACCTCTGCAGGAGACCCCCTAATACTAGTAGTTGAGTCTGGCTCAGTCTCTTATGAGGTCTCTGCTATTTTTCCTGGGTAATGGTGTACTCAGGACTTTTGTAAGCCCTCCAAGAATGAAGTTTAAAAAAAAAAAAAAAAAAAGAATGAAGTTTTTGTTTGCCCCAGTCCTTTGGCATCCCTATTGGCCTTCAAATTCAGATTCTCTAAAGGAATTCTGCTGTTGCTGGAACCCCAGGCTGGGAAGCTTGACGTGAGGCTCAGGACTTTCACTCCTGTGGGAGTATTTCTATAGTAAAATTATTTTCCAGTTTGTTGGCCACGCATGTGGCAGATATGGAATTTGATTATACTGTGACTGGACTACTCCTAGTGTCTCATTGCCTCTTTGTCTTTGGATGTAGGGTATATTTTGTGGTATGCTCCAACATTTTTTGTTTTGTCCATGGTTGTTCAAAAGTTAGTTGTGATTTGGGTGTTTTTGTTAAGAGGTGAGCTCCATCCTTCTATTCTTCCATCTTGTTGGTCATTTTCTTGTTTTGATTTATGTAATTGGGTGTACCAATTGTGGGCACATAAATATTTACAACTATTGTATCTTCTTAATGTATTGACTACTTTATCATTACCTTCTTGGTCTATCCCTACCATTTTTAGGTTACAGTCTACTTTGTCTGCTATAAGTATTGCTACTCCTGCTTTTTTTGAGTTGCCATTTCCTTGAAATATCTTTTTCCATCCCTTTTCTTTCAGTCTATGTGTCTTTATGGCTAAAGTGAGTCTCTTGTAAACAGTATATCATTGAGTCTTGTTTTTTAATTTGCATTGTTTATCTTCCACTTATGTTTAAAGTAGTTATTGTGAAAATGGGAGACTTAACTATTGCCATTTTGTTAACTTATTGCCTGACTGTTTTGTAAATTCATTGTTCCTTATTTATTACCCTGCTGTCTTTTTCTTATCTTGATGTTTTGTGGTATCAGTATGCTTTGACTTCTTTATCATGTTCCCTTTGTAATTACTGCAGGAGAAGGCAATGGCACCCCACTCTAGTACTCTTGCCTGAAAAATCCCATGGACAGAGGAGCCTGGTGGGCTGCCATCCATGGGGTCGCAAAGAGTCAGACGCGACTGAGCGACTTCGCTTTCACTTGTAATTACTGCAGGTTTTCCCCTGTGTGGTTACTGTGAAGCTTACATAAAAATATCTTAAAATTGTAACACTCTAGTTTAAGCTAAAAACAAGTTAACTTCAATACAGTTCCCAAACTTCACACTTTTACTTCTCTTCTTCCTCATATTTTAGCTTACTGACATTACAGTTTGCCTATTTTTATATTGTATAACTAATAAAAGATTATTATAGTTATGGTTATTTTTACTACATTTGTTTTTTAACTTGTAAACTAGATTTGTAAGTGAATTATGCACCAGTATTACCATATTACACAATCTAACTTGGACTATGTTTCTACCATTACCAGTGAGTTTTACATTGCCATCTTATTTTTTATGATGGTAATTAGCATCCTGTTACTTCCACTCAACAGACTCCCTTTAGCATTTCTTGTAAAGCATATCTAATGGTGATTAATTCCCTCAATTTTTGTTTGGGAAAGGCTTCTGGAGAACAGCTTCACCAGGAGTAGTATTTTTTGTTCAGTTTCTTTCTTTCAATATTTTGAATATGTCAACCCATTCTCTTCTGGCCTGAAGTTTCTGTTGAAAAATCTGCATCTTTGGGGAGCTCCCTTGTATTATTGTTTTTCTCTTGTTGGTTTTAAAGTTCTTTTCCTTTGACTCTTGACAATTTAATTGTAATATGTGTCAGTGTACTACTTTTCAGTTCAACCTTTTTAGGATCCCTTTGGTCTCTTGTATCTTCAGGTCTCCTCCTCTTCCCATGTTTGAGAAGTCTTCAACCATTAGTGCTTTAAATATATTTTCTGTCCTTTTCCTCTTCCCTTTCTGGAATTCCTGTAATATGAATACTGTTTCTTTTCACCGTGTCCCATAAGTCCTATAGGCTGGATTCACTTTCATTCTTTTCTCTAGTTGCTTCTCTGATAGAATAATTTCAAATGGGCTATCTTCTGGGTCACTGATTCTTCTTTTGAAAATCTCTATTGATTTCAGTTATTTTTCAGCTGTAGGATTTCTGTGTTTTTTTTTTAATTTTTAATTTTTTTAATTTTTCTATTTCTTCATTCAACTTCTCATTTTGTTCATTCATTGCTTTCCCAATTTTGTTTAAGTGTTGTGTATTCTTGTAATACACAAAAACAAGACCAGGAGCTGACTGTGGTTCAGGTCATGAGCTCCTTATTGCCAAATTCAAACTTAAATTGAAGAAATTAGGGAAAACCACTAGACCATTCAGNTTCTTAATATCTTCTGCTTCTGTTAGATCCATACCATTTCTGTCCTTTATCAAGCCCATCTTTGCGTGAAATGTTACCTTGATATCTCTCATTTTCTTGAAGTGATCTCTAGTCTTTCCCAAGGCAAGAGGTCAGGACATGGTTTTCCTTCTAGGCTTACAGAAGGGAAACAGCCTTACCAATCCATTTTAGACTGATGACCTTAAGGTTTGTAAAATAAATTTGTATTACTTTAATCTACTACGTCTTTAGTAGAATGTTTCAAAAACAACAGAAAACAAATACAGATTTTAAAACACTTGAACCAATGGTAAGAAATCACTTACCATACATTCAGATAAATTTGTATAAGCTAGAAAAGTTTTTTTGAAAAACTCTTAGTTGGGAAAGTATGACTTGGAGTACGTTTAGAGAAAAACATTTTATTAATATTTCATCTTTTATTCTACTGTGCAATTGGAATCTCTTAAAAAATTATGCATATTATATATATATATATGAAAATTACAGATCATGAAATTAAGCCAATTCATTCTCAGTCACTACAGAAGGCAATTTTTCTCACCATAGTCAGATCACCTCTGTCACTGAGATGGACAAAACGACTTGAGCAAGAAATATGTGAATAGTTTATACTGATGCTCTTTAAGATAAGCAGCCATTCCTTACAACTTGGCATAGAAATATATAGACTGTTAAATCACAGAGGAAAAAATAATTAAGGTTTTCAAGCTTTTGATAGATGCTGTGCAACTGAAATAATAAAGGATCATCAAATAATAGTGTTCCTTTACACTTAGAAATGATAATAACTTTGAAGAAAATTTCATATGCCTACTTGTTAGTATTTATTTTATTCTAGGAAAAAAATTTAAATTGGGTAAAAAAGAGAATGGTATAAAAGATTGTAAATTGTAGCTCAATGGCTTTGATAGAACTGACAGTTTGGTAGAGACCGCTATCATTAAGTGTATGTATTTGCCTAAATGATATGTGAGTTATTTGGAAAAGGGCATAAATGTGGTTGCTTAGCAAAGTGGTATGTTTTACTTAAAGCAAATCACTATAATATAAATCCATTTGTAAATCTTCAACATGAACATTTTATTAAAAAATAGCTCCACTGACAATGATCAAAGCAATAACTGTGTGTACAACTAAAAATAAAAGTTTCAATCAACAGGACTTTCCTATTTGGAGACAATAAAATCATTTACAAAACTAATATTTGCTTATTCTGATGGGTAGCTGTTTCTTGCTTTTCTCAATCATAAACTATTCTGATTGCAGCTCATTGACTCTTGGGCTAAATATTACTGTCCTTTCTCAGAAGTCCACACATCAATGACACATATCCACTGAAGAAACACAATCTAAGGGCTGTGAGTTGAGCTTTATTCAGTGTCTTACTGAGGATGATAGCCCAGGAGACAGCATCTCATGCAGCTCTGAGGAACTTCTCCCAAGAGACACGGGAAATGGCCAGTATATCTATCTGTCTATATGACTTTGGCTGGGGAATATGTGCAGTCAAACACACCTCAATAAAAGGTTTCTGCTAGTTACTAGGGACAGGTATCTCTGATAATAATGTTAGTGTGTCTTTCTGTATATGGGAATCTGCAAGAAGCTGGGTTCATTAATTCTTTTCTCTCAAGATACCTTTAACTCTCTTAAGAGCTACTTTTTTTGTCCAAAGCACAGAGTGTCTTATCTTGGATTTTGTCCTGAATTCCTTTCAGCGTGCACTGTTGGGGAGTAACTGCAACAGCTAATGACTTTATCCTTGTAGAACTAGACAGTGACCAATACTCTTTGCTTTACATTTTCTCCCTTTCAGTCACAAATTTGATAGAGGTTGTGAGGCATATCATGACCATGCTGTCCCACAGCACTCAGAAGGCTCGTTCCTAGACCAGACAAGGATTTCATTGGTTGGTCACCCAGTGTGCTATTAGTGGACATGGCTCTGTTAATGGAAGCATAAAAGCCTTTGGGCCCTCTGTATTACGAGTCTGTTCTAGTCCAGGAAAATGTNGTTGTGAGGCATATCATGACCATGCTGTCCCACAGCACTCAGAAGGCTCGTTCCTAGACCAGACAAGGATTTCATTGGTTGGTCACCCAGTGTGCTATTAGTGGACATGGCTCTGTTAATGGAAGCATAAAAGCCTTTGGGCCCTCTGTATTACGAGTCTGTTCTAGTCCAGGAAAATGTTCTCCCTGTTGCTTCTTCCCATATCTAAACTATTACAATCATTTTAATCTTATACAGAACTATGTATTTTGTCAACTGCTTCAAGTTGCTTAGTCATTATTTTTGTCAGAAGCTTAGTTACACATTGGGCAATGCCAGAAACAAGTCAGGGATTTCCCTGGTAGTCCAGTGGTTAGGACTTAGCCTTCCAGTGCAGAGGATGCAGGTTCAATCCCTGGTTGGAGAGTTAAGATCCCACACCCCACAGCCAAAAAACCAAAGCATAAGATAGAAGCAATATTGTAATAAATAAAGACTCTAAAAATGGCCCCCAATTTTTTTAGTTTAAAAAAAAAAAAAGAAACAGCAATAGGGAGAATATAAGTAATATAGCTAGTAGCACTAATAAAGGTATGAGTAAGAATGTAAGCCAAGAACTTCCATTAAGTGCAACCCAGGGTATCTCTGGTCATCTCACCCAGGCTGTTCCATGCTAATCAGTATATTTAAAGGTAATGATATATTTCCCTTGTTCATAAGGCATCCAGTCTAACTTCCTAGTGTTATTAGACTGAGCATAATATAATTGTACTCAACATAAAGCGGCTTCTAAACTTAAATAACACTAACTTGGAGTTACTCATATAAATCAGTCCCATAACTGAGGGATATTCCTTCCTGATAAGCAAGAGGTTATGATTTTTGACTGAGATTTAGATGGTTGCTCTTACTGAACTTAAGCAACTTTTAGAGAAAATTTATATTTAAAATGGCCAGAGACAAGTGAAATTTGTTCAGTCATGTCTGACTCTTTGAGACCCCGTGGACTACACAGTCCATGGAATTCTCCAGGCCAAAATACTGGAGTGGGTAGTCTGTTCCCTTCTCCAGGGGATCTTTTTGAGCGAGGAATCAAACTGGGGTCTCCTGCATTGCAAGCACGGAGAAGGCAATGGCATCCCACCTCAGTACTCTTGCTTGGAAAATCCCATGGACAGAGGAGCCAGGTGGGCTGCAGTCCATGGGGTCGCTAAGAGTTGGACATGACTGAGCAAGTTCACTTTCACTTTTCACTTTCATGAATTGGAGAAGGAAATGGCAACCCATTCCATGGCTGCCATGTATGAGGTCGCACAGAGTTGGACATGACCGAAATGACTTAGCAGCAGCAGCAGCAGCATTGCAGGCAGATTCTTTACCAGCTGAGCTACCAGAGAAGCCCCAGAGACAAAGCAAGTATTACTGATTGGCCAAGTGAGGCAATTCCATCTAGTAATACTTATAGTGTCCCCAAAATATTATAACTATTTTCCTAAGGACAATCCAATTAGAACCTTGTGTGTGCTGTGTGCTAAGTCACTTCAGTCATTTCCTACTTGGAGAGTCCCTATAACCCACCAGGCGCCTCTGTCCATGGGATTCTCCAGGGAAGAACACTGGAGTGGATTCTCATGCCCTCCTCCAGGGATGGAACCCACATCTCTTACATCTCCTACATTGGCAGGTGAGTTTTCTACCACTGGCTCCACCTGGAAAGCCCAATGAGAGCCTTGGAGAAGATAAATTCACCAAAGTAAACCAACGTGCAGTGCACATAGGCAATTGACCATAAATCCCCAAATTTGACTGATTTCTCAATTCTGCATAAAGTTGAGCCCATGATAGAAAAACATTCGATTAACATGCAAAAATCCAAGAAATCAAGAAAATACTGTAGATAATCATATGGGGCAGGTCCAGCACTTTAGGATAGCTGTCTACTTTTGATGTTATCCTCTTCTCATCCTGGTGTTGGTATCATTTATTCTCTGTTTGACTGTTGAGGTGAACTTGAAGTCATCGGTCCTCTTTATAAACCAGTTCAGTTCAGGGCCCCTTTTAGAATGCAAACTAGAAATCAAGAATCATTTCCCTTCAGTTTTGCTGCACATGAGCTAGTTAAGTATACTTGACAAGGAACCTTCTATCTAGGTTGGAGAGAGTCCTTTAAATGATGCCTTTTTGTGTTTGTATAATCTCATGGTTGCATATCATAGGGCATCTGCTGCTGCTGCTGCTAAGTCGCTTCAGTCGTGTCTGACTGTGATACCCCAGAGACGGCAGCCCACCAGGCTCCCCCATCCCTGGGATTCTCCAGGCAAGAACACTGGAGTGGGTTGCCATTTCCTTCTCCAATGCATGAAAGTGAAAAGTGAAAGTGAAGTCACTGAGTCGTGTCCAACTCTCAGCGACCCCATGGACTGCAGCCTACCAGTCTCCTCCATCCATGTGATTTGCCAGGCAAGAGTACTGGAGTGGGATGCCATTGCCTTCTCCATAGGGCATCTGGTCTTCATCTAAAAATAGATTACTATGAAAATCTTTAGAACAAGCTTAGAATTCCTTTTAACAATTCAACTAAACATTATAATAATGAAATGTAAAATGGAACCATTTTTTGGAAGTGAGTCTCAGATAGTAAATACAAAACATCAAAAACCATTAGCAACACTAGAATTTAATATCTACTGAAACATTTTTCTCTAAAATATCCTCATTCTGACCAAATATAGCCATATTAAGACTAATTTGCTTGCAAAATAAGTCTAGTTCCAATAAACTTGGCCTGATTATTTACATATATAATTGATCACATAAGCTTTTTCAAATTGTTCTGCTAGACTTTTCATAAGGCATCTCAGTTTGAACTTCTAAAAGGTCTCTCAAGGCCAAAAGAAGTCACACCAAGTACTTGCTACCAGATTTACCTGTAATTCCTGTAAATTTGGGTAAATTCCTCTCTTCTTGAGGTCCAAGATACCTTGAGGTTCCTGTACATGCCAGGAAGTGATCTTCTTTGTTCACCTGATAATGTACCGGGAATTCTGTAAAAGGTACAGAGAGGTTTTCTTCAATGGCATGCTGGATCTTTAAAGTTCACCTTAGTTATTCAAAGCTGTTTAGTCATAGCTAAGTCTATGTATATTCTTAATATTGACATTTCAGTGAAAGCCATCAAGGCAATGGTAATAAAACCAATGTCTCTAATTATATCTGATATAGGAGAACAAATTCTTGATGAATTTATGCAAATATATTGCCAAGAAAATTAGAATACTCACTAAGAGTTTCCTATTTCTGGAGGGATCAGCTACAGAGAAAAGATAAATGTTGCAATTCTGCTTACAAAGGTGTAATTTACCAAAGTGCTGTAATCATTGATAGCTTAAGGGGAGAAGTTTTCCTATGTCTGGAAAATAAAGATTAAAAACCAATAGCTTTTTAGACAAAAAGTCATGGAAATTATCATTCATCCCCATATAACCAATTCCTGTTGATCTTGATCTTATGTCAACAGTTTTGTAAAGCTATGAGATTTTCCATTGGAATTTTGTAATGTTGTAATTTCTTGTTCAGCTTAGTGGTATGATCTGAAAATTAGTATATATCTGTACTTGTCATAAAGTCCTTTTTATGAAACTTATTGAAGATGAAGCATTTATTATAAAAAGCATCATAGTAAAATAATAACTGTCTATAAATGCAAAAAAAAGTTTTGGTTTTTGCAATGCAATTATCAAAGATATTTTGCTATTTTGTGACACAAATATGTTAAAAACAACTAGAATTATGACTGATAATATACCAGGCTATGAGCAAATTTTAGTAATTTCATATAATTTTCAAAGTATTTATATTGATCATAGTTACCAATAAAATATAACTTTAAAAGGTTTATTATCACTCATTTGACAATGTTTCACATGGTTTAATATACCAAATAAGGCCAATTGGTTTAGTATGTCTATTTTAGGTATTTCAACCCCTCTAAAACATCTCAAAGTTAGCTAGAGGTGAAAAGAACTTATTTAGAATTTGATTTAAAGAAGTTCACCAAAGATATCAAAAAGGCTTAAAGCCATTGGTCAAATAGGACCCATAGGTCACTGTGAAACATTACTATTCACTTAATCAAGTCACAGTAAAATATTTTAAAGGTAAATACAGAAAGTTACAACAAATTACTTAAAAGGTAAAAACTCTTTATAATCTATTCTTAAAAGCAGATCAGTAATCCAAGAAAACTGTGTCCACTTAACAGGGAGAGAAAACCATATTCTAGATTTGCATCAGCTTATTCTTACTTTTAATATAAAAACTCATTCACTCAATTAAATTTATTCCCATCTTCGCCAATCTTGATCACATTAAAAACTCTTTTCTCAAGGTTTCATTTCCAAAAGCATTCTATAACTTCCTTACTTATCTTCATATTTTGCACTAAGCTTTCTCTCTCATGGTCTCTGAACTTAAACTCTCAAAGAATCTTAATTTCTAGTGAAAACTAAGAAGTAAGCAATTATGCACTGATCGTCAACAGGAGAACCTCCTTATTTCCAGCTGGGCTATCATCCCAGGCCATTTCCTAACTAAATAGCTGCTATATTTCCCCCACATGTCTTACTATACAGGATCAATTCATACTAAATTTAGCTGAAATATAGGAAGCATCCCATAGATAATATATATAGATAGATATCACAAAATAACTGTCAATCATAGCAGCATCGTTATCCTCAAGTTGGCAACATAAAATCAATTAACACATTTGCTAGCATAGAAAAAGAAGTAAACCTTTGTTGTTGTTCAGTTGCTAAATCATGCTGGACTTCTTTGCGACCCTGTAGACTGCAACACACCAAGGCCGTCTGTCCTTCACTGTCTCCCAGAGTTTGCTCACATTCATGTCCATTGAGTTGGTGATGCTCTCTAACTATCTCATCCAGTGCTGTCCCTTCTCCTCATTCCTTCAATCTTTCCTAGCATCAGGGACTTTTCCCATAAGTCAGCCCTTCAAACCAGGTGGCTAAAGTATTGAAGCTTCAGCTCCAGCATCAGCGTTTCCAAAGAATATTCAGGGTTGATTTCCTTTAGGACTGACTGGTTTGATCTCCTTCCTTTCCAAGGGACCCCCAAGAGTCTTATCCAGCACTAAAATTCAAATGCAATTCTTCATCCTTTGTGGATGAGCTCTCACATCCATACATGACTACTGTAGCTTTAACTAGACGGACCTTCATCAGCAAAGTAATGTCTTTTCTTTTAAACACTAAATTTGGCATAGCTTTTCTTCCAAGAAGCAAGCATCTTTCAATTTCATGGGTGCAGTCTCCATCTGCAGTGATTTTGCAGCCCAAGAAAATCAAATCTGTCACAGCTTCCATTTTTTCCTCTTATTAACTGGTGAGACTGGGTGCCATGATCTTAGTTTTTTGAATACTGAATTTTAAGTTGGCTTTTCACTCTCCTCTTTTGCCTTCATCAAGAGGCTTTTTTAGTACCTCTTCACTTTCTGTCATTAGAGTGGTGTCATCTGCATATATGAAGGTATTGATATTTCTTCCAGCAATCTTAATTCCAACTTGAGCTTCATCTAGCCCTGCATTTTGCATGATGTACTCTGCATATAAGTTAAATAAGCAGGGTGACAGTATACAGCCTACACATACTTCTTTCCCAATTTTGAACCAGTCCGTTGTTCTATGTCCAGTTCTAGCTGTTGTTTTTTGACCTACATACAGGTTTCTCAGGAGGCATGTAAGTGGTCTGGTATTCCCATCTCTTTAAGAATTTTCCACAGTTTGTTGCGATCCACACAGTTAAATGTTCTAGGGCAGTCAATGATGTAGATGTTTTTCTGGAATTCCCTTCCTTTTCCTAGGATCCAACAGATGCTGGCATTTTGATCTCTGGTTCCTCTGCCTTTTCTAAATCCAGCCTGTACATTTGGAAGTTCTCAGTTCACATACTATTGAAGTGTAACTTGAAGGATTTTGAGCATTACCTTGCTAGTATGTGAAATGAGTGCAATTGTTCTTAGTTTGAACATTCTTTGGCATTGCCTTGAGAGAAATGCAAACTCCTCCCAGAGGGACTTTATGTTCCCTTAGGGTCAGAATTTTGAAAAGATGTTTTGGCTTTCTCTAACTACATATGCAAAAACCAATTTTGGAATGTCAAAAGAGTCCCTTCTTAGACATATCAGGGCAAGATTTCCTTAATGTCCAATTCAATAAGTACTTGCAAGTATAAGTTTATATGCATATAAATCCAGCAGGGGTATTAGCTTAAAGTTATGTGGTGCCTTTTTTCCCTTCTGTTTTGATGACTGTTTCCCATGTCAGGGTCAATGTTTTGGGGGATAAAATTATTGAAAATAATTGAAAACTGTGTGGTGGGCTCATGTGCTGTTTGTGAATTTACTTCCTCTAGGTGTTACCCCTAGAGTCATTTCAGCTCTTTCATGTATCTCGGTTTCTGCCTCTGGCAGTCTAAAACTGCTTTGGGTTCTAGGAGTACTGGATAACCGATCCTTATGTATGTATCCCCAGCTGAGTGAGCTTTTTAATTAATGAGTGGTTTCCCTACACAACTTCTGCACAGTATAAGGACTCACCTTCACCACTTTTGTAAGTTGTCTGAGAAGTTTGAAGCTGGCTGAAAGGAGTTGTACCCCTTATCTTAAAAGCTGAAAACTCTCATATGATATCTTCATTTTTATTCTGACAAAACACTGTTAAAATAGCAAATTGGAGGAGAGAGATTAGGTCAGCCTTTAATTATCAAGTCCAAACCTCCTCATTGTCTTTGGACTGAGCAAAATCTTTCCAGTGTCTTTCATCTGGGAGATCCAACTTAAGTTCAAGGAAAACCAACTCCTCATAGTGAGAATTTTAACAACTATTGAAATAAAACTCAGGATCATCAACCAAGATATGAGATCCAAGATCAGGAGAGTCACCCAATATCTTCTAGATTCACCAAGGAGATGGATGGGCACAAGGGCCCTTGCTGTATCCAAGGCTCTGGATCTTTGTAGAGTTCAGGCCAAAGAGAAAAAGATGTTCTTCATGTCACTAATACTCTCAACTGAAAAAAAAAAATGCACAATTTATGAATTGTGAGTTGAATTTCACTTAGAGTCATTCAAGACCCTAGCCAGGGAGACAGCATCTCAGACAGACTCGGGGAGCTGCTCTCAAAAGCAGCCAGAATAGATATGGTTTTGGCTAGGGAATATGTGCAAACACATCTCAGTAAAGGTTATTGCTAATCACAAGGATCAGATATCTCAGTTAATTATGCTAGGCTTTTGTATATATGGGAAGATTCAATAATCTGGATTCATTATTTTTTTTTCCCCTGAAGTATTTCTAACTATGTAAAGGGTTGGTTTTTCCAAAACACAGAGTGCCTTATCATAGTACACATCTTGAATGCATTTCAGAGGGCACTGCTTATCACTGACTGCAGTGGTTCACAATTTAATCCTTGTAGAACCAGGTGGTGAGCAAAATTCTTTGTTTTACACAGATTTTCTGTTGTAGCCCTATATTTTCCTCTGGTCATGTCCTTTTGGTTCCATAACAAATTATATAGGATGATGGAAAACCAGTTTTATTTGAGGATGTTATAGATTTAAGCAACTCATCAACCTGTATTCTCTAACCACCATTTTTTAAAATTCCAAAGCCTAATAATATTTTTAATTAGCATAATCTTAGCATTTTACTCTTACATATTAACTTTTTATTCTTGATAAAGAAGTTTCATAATATTTTATAAAGTTGACTTACAAGACTAGACATTATGAAGGTGAGAAGATGGAGGAGGAATAAGATGGGAAGATCACCTTTCTCCCTACAAATACATCAAAAATTCACTTAAATATGGAACAACTCCTAGAGAACAACTTCTGAATACTAGCAGAAGACCCCAAACTTCAAAAAAAAAGCAAGCCTGTCTCTTTAGAACAAGGTAATGAAAAGATAATGACCAAAAAACAAACAAACATACAAAGGATTTCAGGACAAGGACTTGCACTCTGCTGCAGAAAATGTCATGAAGAAGAAAAGTGTCATTTCCACACACTAGGAAATCCTCAAACAGGCAGAGCTAGGAGGAGTTTCAGAACCTCAGAGGAGTGTAATGTTTGGGACTCAGAGGCAAAACAGAGAACATTCACCACAGATATCACTGCTGAACTTCCCAGCCTAGAAGGGACTCACATGACTCTGCCCATGAAAGAGAGTGGGGCAGGGGTGCTGAGGCTCATTGGGTGTCAGATCCCAGGGAGAGGACTTTGGTTGGCTGCTGTGAGGATATCGAAGTGGCTACTTCGACACAGTTGAGGGAGTCCAGAGAAAAGACTGGTCAACCCAGAGGGGCAAGAAGTCATTGTCGGCAGGATACCTACTCCACATTTGGCTACCCAAACTTGCAAAACTGGTCAGAGTGCCAGCTGTGGAATCAGATGCAACTGCCACTGCCAAAGCCTGGGAAAATGCCTGAGGCAGCAAACAATATGTTGCTGATGCGTCTCAACCCCAGAGGTGGCAGCTACCACCAGGCTGTGAGCAGGCACTGGTTATTGCCCACACCTTGTTGGGAGCTTAAGCAGCTTGGATTTTCCTAAGGTCCCACAGCCTGAAGCCAATTACTCTGGGAGAGTGCACAACCTGCCTGCAGCTGTAACAATATCTGGCAGGCGTCTATTGCTGCAGGGACTTTCTAATACATCCCAATTGTGGCTTCTATATCCACCCCCTCCCCAGCCTGAGTGAGCCAATGAGCCATAATAGGCCTTGGCCTTCACCCACTTGTGACTGGGCAGCGAAGACTGTGGACTTTAGGGGCGACTGTGAACTTCAGGAGCAAGTACAAGCTGGAGTAAAGCCAGATGTGAGACTGAGCTGACCCCATACCACTCACAAAAGATCCAGAGATCTTCTTAGAAATATTAGAGGATTTGATGTGGATGTTCTGGGCCACTGAGTGTTGCCTTCAACAAGAATCTTAGGGTTTTGTCCTGGGTGCTGTGTGGCTTGTGAGGCTTTGGCGCTACAACAGGGATCAGGCTTTAGCCCCTACAGTGGGAGACCCAAGTTCAGGATTTTGAACAATCAGAAAGCTGCCAACCCCAGGGAGTATTAATAGGTGAGAGTCCTCCCAAGGACTTCATGTCAACACTTAGACCAAACCTCACCCAAAGGCTAGAAAGCTTCATTGCCAGATGCCCCATGCCAATCCTTCAGCAAAATAGGAGCACAACTCTGCACACTAGCGGATAGGCTACCTGAAGCCATACCAAACTCATAGACACTGCAGAACACACTACTGGACATGGCACTGTCTTTCAGAGAGATGAAATTTAGCTTTATCCACCAGAATATAGGCACAAGTCCCCACAACCAGGAAACTTTCACAAGGCACTGATCCAACCCTATCGATAGTGGGCAGACTCCAAAATTAAGCAGAACTGCCACCTTCCAAGCTGCATAAAGAAGACTTCAAACACATTAAATTAAACAAAATGAAAAGACAGAGAAACATGAAGCAGATAAAAAACATGGTAAAAACCCACAAACCAAACAAATGAAGAAATACGTAGTCTACCTGAAAAGAATACAGATTAATGATGACAAAGATGATCCGAAATCTTGAAAATAAAATGGAGGCATGGATAAATAGACTGAGGGCATGGATTAAGAAGATGTAAGAAATGTTTTTTATGTTGTTGGTTTTTTGTGTTTTTTTTTTTTTTTTGCTACCACCAATCCTTCCTACCAAAAAGCTTAAACAAGCTTGTTAGCCTCCTCCATCAGAGGCTGGACAGAAGAAGTAAGAAGAAACACAGTCCTACATCAGCTAAAACAAAAACCACTTTATAGAAATTTAAGCAGGCTGCAAAAACAGAAAGTTATGTCTTAGATGAAGGGACAAGATAAAACCCCAGAAAAACAACTAAATGAAATGGAGATAGACAACCTTCCAGAAAAAGAATTCAGAATACTAATAGTCAAGATGACTCATGATCTTGGGAATACAATGGAAAAGGTGCAGGAAATGTTTACCAAATACCTGGAAGAACTAAAGAACAAACAAACAAAGATGAATAATACATTAGAAGGAATCAATAGCAGTATAACTGAGGCAGAAGAACAGATAAATGACCTGGAAGACAGAATGATGGAAATCACTGGTACAGAACAGAATATAGAAAAAAGAATGCAAAGAAATAAAGATAGCCTAAGAGACTTCTGGAACAACATTAAATGCAGCAACATTCCCATTATAGGGGTCCCAGAAAGAGAATAGAGGGCAAAAGGACCTGGAAAAATATCTGAAGAGATAATAACTGAAAAATTCCCTAACATGGGAAAGGAAATAGTCAACAAAGTCCAAGAAGCTCAGAGTTTCTCGGGAAGGAAAAGTCCAAGGAAGAACACACTGAGACAATAGCAATCGAACTTTATGTAAACATTTATGACATTTTGCTTCCACTTGTTTGACTTGGGCTTCCCTCATAGCTCAGTTGGTAAAGAATCTGCCTTCAATGCAGGAGACTCCAGTTCAATTCCTGGGTCAGGAAGATCTGCTGGAGAAGGGATAGGGTGCCCATCCCAGTATTCTTGGGCTTCCTTTGTGGCTCAGTTGGTAAAAAATCCACTGCAATGTGGGAGTCCTGGGTTCATCTCTGGGTTGGGAAGATCCCCTGGAGAAGGGAAAGGTAACCCACTCCATTGTTATGGCCTGGAGAATTCCATGGACTTAGTATGAATAGAATGCTAGATCTCTAACTGAAAAATATACATGCAACAAAAATTAAAGACAAAGATAAAATATTAAAAGCAACAAGGGAAAGACAACAAATAACATACAAGGGAATCCTCATAAGACTATCAGCTGATTTCTCAACAGAAACTCTACAAACCAGAAGGGAATGGCACAATATATTTAAAATGATGAAAGGGAAGAAACTACAACCAAGAATACTCTACCCAGAAAGACTCTCACTCAAATTTGATAGAGAAGTTAAAAGCTTTCAAGAAAAGCAAAAGTTAAGAGAATTCAGCATTACTAAACCAGCTTTACAACAAATGGTAAAGCAACTTTTCTGGCAGGAAACACAAAAGAAAAAGACCTATAGAAAATAAACCCCAAAGAATTAAGAAAATGGTAACAGGATAATACATAGTGATAATTACCTTACATGTAAATGGATTAAATGCACGAAGCAAAAGAGATAGACTGAGCAGATGAAAATATGTGCATGAATGCACTTCCATTTACCACATCACTCTGATTGAGCACCCAAATTGTATGTATTTATTTTATATTGTTAGGTTAATCATGTTCCTATTATGGGTTGCAATTGAAATTAACTTTTATTTTTGTCCAGCTATTGATTGTAAAAACTGATATATATCTTTTACTATTGTGATTATGTAACTATTACTCACTTAAGACCATTGTATCATGATTGGTCAACAAAAAAATAATAAAACTATATATCATCAAAACTCCAGTTTAATAGAAAAACCTGTAATCACTTTATAAAATCCAGATGTGCATCAGGATTATCTTGAAACCTTTTGAAAAATACAAATGCCCAGGTATTGCTTTTGATTTTTCTCCAGAGCTCCAGGTGCTTCTAATGAGGAGCCATGTTTAAAAACAACTGAGCTATATGATGATCTTCTACTTTTACCTAGTTTATCTCACTTTTCCTATTTCATATTCAGTACTCTCATTTCGTTTAGATAATATTTTCCAGTTTCCCCCTTCATTTTTTGATGCTCTTTCTCAAGCTTTTATCAAGTGTAGCAGAAAAGCTTTTATACACATATATAAAAATAATATGCATAATATATATATTTTAGAAAACATAAATCTTTGCCTAACTAAAAAATTTATGACATTTTGATTCCATTTGTTTGACTTAGTATGAAAAAGTGCTAGATTTCTAATTAAAAAAATAGATATGCAAGAAGCAATAAAGGTTTACCCTATAGCACAGGGAACTATATAGTTGATATTCTGTAATAACCTATAATGTAAAATAATTTCAAAAAGAGTATATGTGCGCATGTATAACCAAATCACCTTGCTGTGCACCTGAAACATTGTAAGTCAACTACAACAAAATATATATATTAAGAAAAAAAATTTTTTTTAACTACGCAGAAGGGAATTAACAGTAGAGTAACTGAGGTAGAGAAACAGATAAGTGAGCTGGAAGATAAATGGTGGGGATAACTGAAACAGGACACAATAAAGAAAAAAGAATAAAAAGCAATGAGGGCAGTCTCTGAGACCTCTGGGACAACTTTAAGTATAACGACATTTGAATCAGAGATTCCAGAATAAGAAGACAAAATGAAAGAGCTTGAGAAAATATTTAAGGAGATTATAGTTGAAAACTTCCCTAAAATTACAAAGGAAATAGTCAAGCAAGTCTAGGAAGCCCAGAGAGTCCTATACAGGACAAATTGAAGGAGAAACAAGCCAAGACACATATTAAACAAACTAACAAAAATTAAATGCAAAGAAAAAAATATGAAAAGCAGCAACGGAAAGGCAACAAAAAACATACAAGAGGATCCCCATAAGGCTAAGTTGATCTTTCAACAGAAACTCTGCAGACAAGAAGGGAATGGCAGGATATACTTAAAGTGATGAAATGGAAAAAAAACCTACAGCCAAGATTACTCCACCTGGGAAAGGACCTCATTCAGATTCAAAGGAGAAATCAAAAGCTTCATAGATAAGCAAAATTAAGAGAATTCAGCACCATCAAACAAACTCTACAATAAATTCTAAAGGAATTTCTCTAGACAGAAAACATGAAAAGAAAAGGCAAACAAAACAAATCCCAACAATAAAGTCAATGGTAACATGATTATATAACATGATTATATATATCAATATTTACCTTACATGTAAGTGGGCTAAATGCTCTAACTATAAGACAGATAAATGGGCTAAATGCTCTAACTATAAGACAGATTGCCTGAATAGATACAAAATAAGACTTCTATATATGCTCTCTACAAGAGACCCATCTCAGACTTACAGAAACAAACAGACTGAAAGTGAGGGACTGGTAAAAGATATTCAATGCAAATGGTAATCAAAAGAAAGCGGGAGTAGCAATACTTATACCAAATAAAATAGACTTTATAGTAAAGACCATTACAAGAGACCCAGAAGGTCACTACATAATGATCAACAGCTCAATCAAAGAAGATATAACAATTATATATGCACTCAACTTAGAAGCACCTCAATGTATAAGGCAAATGCTAACAACTATTAAAAAGAAATAAAGAGTATGTCAAGACTGCATATTGTCACCCTACTTAGGTAACTTATATGCAGTTATCATGAGAAATGCTGGGCTGGATGAAACATGAGCTGGAATTAAGACTGCTGGGAGAAATATCAATAACCTCAGATATGCAGATGACACCAACCTTATGGCAGAAAGCGAATAACTCAAGAGCCTCTTGATGAAAGTGAAAGAGGAGAGTGAAAAAGTTGGCTTAAAACTCAACATTCANCCACCTGTTTTTTCTCTCTTTCTTCTACAATTGTTTCTGTTTTTCAGATACCTCACAGAAGTGAAATCATATAGCATTTCGTTTTCTCTAACTCATTTCACTTAGCATACATAATACCTCTAGGTCCATATCCTTTTATATAAAGGCCTTTCTCTACCTGAATGTCCCTTATCCCCAACGCCCGCCATTCCCCGCACACCATGCAAAAATGACGGGTTCTCTCAGCCTGAATTACTCTATGGTAATTTGGACCCCTATGGTAGGGGTCCAAACCTTCCCATTCTAATGCCTAATGATCTGAGCTGGAGGGGATGTAATAATAACAGAAATAAAGTAAACAATATAGTGCACTTGAAGCATCCTGAAACTATCCCCTTAGCCTACCCCACCCTACCCTCACACCACCCCACCCTCCTTTGTCCACTGCATCACACTCCTTCCCACACTGCACCCCACCCCATGTAAAAATTGTGTTCCAAGAAACCGGTCCCCCGGTGCCAAAAAGATTGGAGGCCACTACTCCAGGGCACTGCAGCACTGGTGGCAGGAAGGAGATAGCCCTGTGAGCGCTGAAAGCCCCATCATTTCACCTGTTGAGGGCAAATACCACTTCCAACGCATAAAGAGTCCATCCTCTTTAAACAAAGCCGCCCGAGCCGCCACCGACCCTCCACATGGCAACTACAAGATGGCTCCTTGGCCCGCAACTTGGGACAGGGCGTGTTACACTGCAGATTGCAGGGGTGGGATGTGGTTGGGTCACTTTTCTTACAGGGAGGGGTTGGGAAATTCACTTTAGGTACATTCAGGTCCTCACCTTGGCTCCGGACGAGTCCGGTACACAGTCTCCGCTGAACAGACGCTGCAGCTACCAGTTGCGCTCCCCGCCTTGGAAGCGGAAAAGGAGGGGCACTCCATACGTTTGTACGTGGGGTCTCGAGGGGTGGGGCAGGGGCAGTGTGCTACGGAAACCCAGTAGATCAATATTCATCCGTCCCTGGGTGCTCCTTGTGCAGTGTATCAGAGCCCAGGAGGCTCCTTCTATGAACCCGAGTCCTCCAGCTCCCAAACCAAGACCTCGCCTTTCCAAGTCCCTAGTGTCGGGAGTCAGGGTGCTGCTCTGAGCATCTCTGCTTGTCAGGAGGGGATGCCACTCTTTGAGCCTCCCTCGTAGGAGGAGAGACCCTCTCACTGGCACTGATAGCCCTCACCTTAAGTCTGGTTATGGTCAAGATGCCCTCCTCTGCAGATCTGGGGTCTAATTCTGCTCGAGGAGGCCCTGTCCTCCCTAAGATCACAAGGTTGAATGAGGGGACCACTAAGAAGTAGCTCTTCTGGGTCTCTCAGGGCTAAGAATTTACAGAATTCTGGCTCCCTCTCCAGGGGACCCGTCTAACACTCAGCATCGCATGTGAGGTCCTCCTTGGGTTTAGGTCTGTCCCTCTGCGAAATAGGCTGATCCTATTAGACAAAGACCTCACCTCGCTGAGATTTTCCAGACTGAAATCAACCTGACATCTGTGCCTACTGCTTCCTGGGGACCACAGCATCAGTGATTTTCCAGGGCTTCCTTTTATAGTGTGTCCTACTGTGAGTTCACTTTCAGGTTCTCACATTGACACATGACGAATCCTGTATCTCCACTCTCTGCTTTATGAAGCTGCTTGTCTTATGTTAAGGTCCTAGTCTCCTGAGAATTCCAAGTGGGAAGTCAGGGTGATCCTCATGTGATCGTAGTCCATCAGGGCCTCTGAGAACAGACACTGGGGATGCGACTCTAGTCCTTTCAGATTCCTTTTGTTCAACATACTCACTACATCTACTACAACCTGACTCTCTGCCTTCTACTGATCTAACATTACTCTTAGTCTTTGGATGACCAGTATATTCAGCAGTGATTGTCTCCTCAGCTGTCCTTCATGGAGGTTCCCATATCAGCAGCTGTCACTTGATTAAAGGCTTCCTGGGAAATGCATATTCCTACAGACAGTAAACAGTTAACCTCTAGTAAATGTTGGAGAAAACAGGTCTTGGTTTCAAAAGTAAGATTAGGAACATGCAGCAGAAATCAAGGAATTCAGGAAAGATGTTATGCTGTCAGAGAAAAAGAGCTGATGCATTCCTTCTCTTCAGCCAGATTTAGGGTGTCTGCTTACTTGCTCACTCATATCTGACATTTTACAACACCATGGACTGTAGCCTGCCAGGCTCCTGTGTCCATGGGGATTCTCCAAGCAAGAATACTGGAGTCGGTTGCCCTCCTCCAGGGGATCTCCCCAACCCAGTGATTGAACTCAGGTCTCCTGCATTGCAGGCAGATTCTTTACCATCTGAACCACTAGATTTAGGGTAGTTTAAAAATCTTTACTTTCAGTACCCTCCTGTTGTTGGTTGAGTGGTTAAGATTCTGTGCTCCCAATGCAGGGGGCCTGGGTTCGATCCCTGGTCAGGTAACTGGATCCCACATGTTACAACTAAGAATTCATGTGCCACAACTAAAAACCTCACATGCCACAACCAAAGAGCCTGCAGACATGGCAACAAAGATCCTGAATGTGACAACTAAGACCTAGCACAGCCAAAAAATAAATTGAAAAAAATATTTTTAGTACAAATAATAAAATATTTACTTTCTACATAGAAGGATAGCACCAGATAATCTTATAAGCCCTTGATCACTTGAGGGTGTCTGATTTTGCACATGCAGATGATCATATGGTTACTGAGCATTATCTATTTGTCTCCTTTATTTATCACTCTTAATTATTTTGGTTATGTGTTATGTGGCAGTATTGATGGGAGGGGAGTTTGGAGGAGAGTGGATATGTGTATATGTATGGCTGAGTCCTTTCACTGTCCACCTGAAACTGTCACAATATTGTTAATTTGCTATTCCTCAACACACACACACACACACACAAAGAAAAAAACAAAACTGTGCTTCCAGTGCAAGGGGTATCAGGTCAACCTCTGGTTGGGGAATTAAGATCCCATGTGCCACACAGCAAATCAATTGATCAATAAAAGATCATCAAAGAAAAAAGTGATAGGGCNGTCCTTTCACTGTCCACCTGAAACTGTCACAATATTGTTAATTTGCTATTCCTCAACACACACACACACACACACAAAGAAAAAAACAAAACTGTGCTTCCAGTGCAAGGGGTATCAGGTCAACCTCTGGTTGGGGAATTAAGATCCCATGTGCCACACAGCAAATCAATTGATCAATAAAAGATCATCAAAGAAAAAAGTGATAGGGCTCCATGAAAGAAATAATTGATAAGCTAGATTTCATTCCCTTTAAACTTCTGCTCTATAAAAATACACCATCAAGAGAACAAGATGGGCCATAGTCTGGGAGAAAATATTTGCAAAAGATATATCTGATGAAAGCTCTAATCTAAAATATACAAAGAATTCTTAAAATTCATAAGAAGAAAACTAACATCTAATAAAAAATGGACAAAAGATATGAATAGATACCTCACCAAGGAAGAAACACAGATGGTGAACAAGCATATGAAAAGATGCTCCACATCATATACCATTAGGGAACAGCAAATTAAAAAAAACAAGCCGATACCACAACATACCTTTCAGAATGGCCAACATTCGAAGGACTGAAAACACCAAATGCTGGTAAGGATGTGAATCAACAAGAACTCTCATTCCTCAGTGGTGGTGATGCAAAATGGTAGAGCCACTTTGGAAGACAGTCTGCAAGTTTCTTAGTAAACTCCACACATTCAACACTGCTGGTAGGAATGTAAATTGGTACAGCCAGTACGGAAAACAGTACAGGGGTTCCTCAAAAAATCAAAAATAACACATAATACTTTCTGCAATTCCACTACTATCCAAAGGAATTGAAATCAGGACCTTGAAGAGGGCTCTGCACTCCCATGTTCACTGCAGCACTACTCACAATAATCATGACAGGGAAGTTGCCTACCTGTCCAGGGACAGATGAATGCATAAAGAAGTAAAATATACATACAATAGAATATCATTCAGCCTTAAAAAGAAGCTAACCTCTCTAGTCATGACAGCGTGGATAAATCTAGAGGACATTATGCTACAGTGAACAGACACAGAAGGACAAATACTGCATGTCCTTTACATGAGGAATCTAAAATGGTCTAAGTCAAAGAAGCAGAGAGTAGAGTGGTGGTTGCCAGGGGCTATGAGAGGGTGAATGACAAGGAATTGTAGACTTAAAAAGTATTCACAACCTAAAAGCTGACAGTTATGCCCAGCGAGGGCAGAGTGCGCCATTCTAGCAGCTTCTGGGCATCATCCCACCTCAGGGGAGTGTCACCCTGCTTTTTTTTTTTTTTTTTTTTT
>SJYA01003638.1:213136-272208 GCA_006410615.1 Neotragus moschatus | reverse complement strand
TTTTTTTTCTTTTTTTTTTTTAATACATCAGGGTAGGTATTATTCTGTTTTGCTTCAATTACATACATCTCAGTACATATATGAGGGTGGGGAACAAACTGTCGGTCACGAGCAAAAGTTTTGCAAAACTCTGTGTAAGGCATGAACAGCAGTGGATACATGTTGAAGGAAGCACCCTTCAGGCTGAGGCCTTCCACCCAGAGTGAAGAGACAGCAGGGGTGTGTTTATCTGTGTCAGTCAGCCCTGTAGATCCACCCTGCCCTCTTTCAGGAGTTTCAGCTCCCTCTCCCCCCTCACATACAAGGACAGACTCCGGCTGGGCCTGGCTTTGTCCTCCAGAAAGCGAAAGCCGAGGTCCAGCATGGACTCACCAAGCTGCACGGGCCACAGTGGCCCACTACCCTGTCCTGGAGTGAGGTGGGCAACACGGGCGTCTTCCTGGGGGACCCTCCCCACTCCTCCTTAGCCCAGGGTCCCATGCTGGCCCCTGTCTGGCTAGCCATTCCCGACCTTCCGAAGATCAGACTTCCCAAGTCCTAGCTCCATCCTGGGGATGGTCAACTAGTCAGTTGTTTGTTTCTCTTATTCCTCCAGGAAATAGTTACATCTTAAAGGTTTTCCTCAGTTGTCATCAAGAAGTGGGTATTAGTTCTTAAAAGGTCCCCGCCAATCAATCTCCCTGGGCCCTCTGTTACAGACTAATTGAGTGCACAAGCGGCCTGTGCTTGGAAGGCCCCTTCTTTATTCGAGGCTTAGGCAATTGCCCCCTGAGGCAGAGACTCTCCTAATAGTTTGCTACTCCAGCATCCAAAGAATGCTCAGCTGTTGAGTGAGGCATGGTTACCCCAAGGGCGGTGCTGGACATGGAGCCGTACCCACCACAGGTGCGTGTGTGAGGGTGGGGAGCCCTGGGCTCTGCCTCCGGTGTGCCAGGTATTCCTGATGAACAGCGTCCTGTCTCCCCAGTGGCAGAGCTGAAGGGGCCCTGGACCCTTGCACTCCCAAGGAATACCCATGAAGAACAGGTAGGATCTGAACCGGGGCTGAGTGTGCCCTCAAATGATGTGGCAAAGCGTGGAGGATATGCTGTCCAGTTAAGGTGGTCGTCCCTCTACCAGCCCAGGGACCCACCCTCTCCTTGCAGGTGAAAAGTAGCTCTTCAGGATCACAGAAAGGGATCCCCAGGGGAGAAAGGCACAGAGGGAATGGATTTTGTGTATTTATTTTTAAAAAACAAAAAAGGTTTAAAAAGTCCTTCATTTCCAACACTGCCTTCGGGGGTGTGAGTGGGGAATAGAACGAACTGAGAAGGGCACCCACCTTCCCCTGGGGAGAGTCCAACTCTTCCCGGGAGCCTGCACCGTGCAGGGCAGATCAGAGGCCAGCTCTTGCCCTTCCTGCCCCAGCTCCTTCATGGGCTGCTCATACTGCTGCCAGCAAGTGCCAGAGGCAAAGAAGTGTGGGAGCTGAGGCCGAAGGCCGCCTTCTTCACCTCAGCGGTCACTCCAGCTCTTCTGCCCTTGGATGTTCTCTGGGCCCCACCACTGGGCTCTCAGGGTGGGTAGACAGGCAAGACCAGGAGGCGCAGCTTGGCCCAGCCCACTGGCAGCTTCCTTAATGCCGTCTGTGACACAGCAGGGCAGTCGGGGCGGGGGGCGTCACAGTGCAGGAAAGGGCTGCAGAGACACCACGACAATCTGGAAAGGAAAATCTCCTGCTAACCTGTATTGCTTTGATCCTGCCTCTGCACCGAGGCAGCCCTTTTTCCTATTCCCCATCCCGAGGCTGAGAGGAGTCCAGGACAAAGCACTAAGTGGCTGTTTGCTACAAAACACCTGGAGATGCCACAGGGGGCTCTCGGCCCGTCAGTCAGTCCAGGCTCACACACAGTCACAGTCACACACACAGCGTTAAGGTGTCTGTACCAGCAGGTGTGGCTGAACCGAGCCCAGCTTCTCTCCCTCCACCTGCAGGGGTGAGGGGGGAGAACCCCTCTGGTGGCTTCAGTAACAGGCTGAAGTAGGAGAAGCTGGCAACGGAAGAACGAGCTGGGCCCTGAGAAAGAAGAGGAGGGAGGCAGGCAAGGGCTTCCAAGGGCTCTCTCCAGGGCCGACGGCTGCCCTGGGAAGTGACCCAACTCAGGTTGGGAGCCCTGACCACATACACCCTGGAAAATGGGGGACAGAAAGAGGGGAAGAGAAGCGGGGCCAGAATCATGGGACTTTGGAGGAAGCCAGTGCTATCAATATTTACAAGCATAAAGCACCATCTTCTGTGCCACCTACCTCTCTGCCCCTCCCACAAAAAGAAAGGCCCCTGAGAGCCACCAAGGAGGTCCCGAGACCTCCTCCCCAGCCACGCCCCACAGCGGGGGCCCTTCCCTTGACCGGCCCTGCTCTGGGCCCCCAGAAGTGTCCGCCAGCTCTGCTCGGTCAGGAGGAGGAGCCCGGGCTCCCGGCCAGTCCTAGCGGTCCTTGAGCATGCTGATGAGTGCACAGATCTTGAGGGGGGGCCCCAGCTTGATGTTCATGGCACTCATCAGGTGGTCCTCCTTGAGCAGCAGCAGAGCTTGCCCGTCGATCTCCTGGGCACAGAACTCTTCTGCAATTTCCTGGAAGCCTGGCAGAGAGCCGATGAGTTCGTAGACATCGTCCACATTCCACTTGGTGGGCTCACTTGGCAGGAAGTAGTGTCCCATGCCCACCAGGTCCTGCATGTGCACGTCAGGAAGGTCCAGGTCCCACGGGCCTTGTTGCCAGCGGGAGGTGGACAAGCTGGCTGAGATGGGGGACAAGGGTTCCTCATAGCTTGAGTTATCTGAGCAATGGCTGGAGTTTTCCTGGCTGTGTGTTAGCTGCAGGGCAGCAGTAACTGAAAGGGGTATGGTGCCTGTTGGCTGGTTCTTGGTATCCTTGGTAAGTGTCGGCAGACTGGCTCTGCTGGCCTGATGGCGGTTGTGGGTCGCAGCTCCCGACTTCTGCAGCTTGCTCTGGGTCTGAGTGGAAAAGCCCCACTCATTTGTTGCACCCCATGTTGTACCTTTATGCACAAGCCATGGAACAGAAGCGCATGTAACGCTTGAACTTGTAGGCGAAGTCCACCTGGCCAAAGAGCTCACACTTGAGTTTGAGGGGAGTACCCTCCTCTTCAGATTCTTGCAGATAGGGCTCTTCCATCTCTAAGTCAGTGGTGGTGGTATGGTCCTGCTGAAGAGGTTTTTCAAGAAAGAACCCCTGTGCATACTTCTTGAGATTCCCCACCAGTAGGGATGAGCCCCCCAACATTCTGGGGGTCAGTGCCAGTGATGCTGGAGGCAGAGTTTCTGTTCCCTGAGGTCATGCCAGGGCTGCTGAGGTCGGTCAGTGCATGAACAATGCCCTGCCTGGTCTCCGTCCAGGGCCAGGCGGGGCCTGGCCAGGCAGGGCCTACACAACCTCTCGGCCGGCCGCCGCCTATCGCGGGGTCCCGGGCCTGGGCGGACCGCCTCCTCTCCGCCAGGAGCCTCCCAGCCAGGCCCGGGGCTGCTGCGGCACGTCCGACCACCCAGGCCAAGCGGTAATCCACAAAAGGCAGCAGGGCCGTGACGCTGGGGTGGGGTTGCGGGTGGCAGTGGATTGCGCGCATGTGTGCACGTGGCGGGCGCTCTAGGGCTGCAGCCACAGCAGAAACCTCACCCTGATTTCTCAGAAACTCTGTGGATACAAGGAAACGTGAATCAAACATCTAATCTGCACATTGTTTGCCTGCACTGTAACAAGAGCTACAGGATACATTCCATGCCAGGTTCACACGATTTCTGTCTGATTTACTCACAATCCCAAAGCACAGACAGACCCAGAAAATACTGCAAGTTTGGTTCCCAATCCCTGAAGGACAGTCAATTTCACAATTGAGTTACAAGAAATTTTTGGTTTCCAAGGGCTTTCATAAAATTTATGTTTATACTGTACAGTAGGCTATTAAGTGGGCGATAGCATTATGCCTCAGAACAATATAGATGTCTTAAATAAAAACATCTCTTTGCTAAAAAAATTGCTAACCATTATCTGAGCCTTCAGTGAGTCCATCATTTTTGCCGCTGAGGGTGTGAACACTGCAAGAGTTATCAAAATGTGACACAGACATGAAGTGAGCAAACGGTGTTCAAAAGATGGAGCCGAGAGACTTGCTGGAAGCAACGCTGATTAACACAAACTTTCAATTTGGTCAAGAAAAAGAACAAAGAAAAGAAAAGAAAAGCAGTACCTGTGAAATACAATAAAGCAAAGTGCAACAGTGTGAAGCGTGCCTATAACTGTTAAGGGCACTTCCCCATCCCAGGCTTCGTCTTTAAACTATGGGGTCCACCACGTGAGAACCTGGTCCCTGGTCACCATTACCACAGCCTCATCCAGCCCGCCATGCACACAACTTATAGTTCCTTCCCACTGAAGGACTTATATTTTCCCAAGGCCCACCACTACCTTGCATCAGGGAATTCACATTTGACTGCTGTCATGTCACCATTTCCTTGACATGATAGATGCCTCTCGACTCTATAATTTCATGGTCAGTGGCTAGATCTTTTCCTCAGCTCCCCAAGTACTAGCATGGAGCCTACTAAGAGCAGTGCTCAGTTCATGTTTGGGGAATAAAGGAGCCTGTGAGCATGAGGTTGAAATTATTAGAATTTAATTCTACATTTTGAATTAACCAAGGTTATACTATTGTTTATAATTTTGTAAAACACAGAGTACAAGGCATGAGGGAACCAAATACCGACCATCTTCCTTTTCCTCTAGTTTTTGATCCCACATATTTTACTGCTTAACTTTTTCATATTTTCAAGGAAATAACATATTGCAATGCCATGTTATCTTTCANTTGCCATTTTCTTAATTGTTTGGGGTTGATTTTGTAGATCTTTTTTCTTCTCTTGTACTTCTTGACTATATAAGTCCCTTTAACATTTGATGGAAAGCTGGTTTGGTGGTACTGAATTCTCTTAACTTTTTCTTGTCTGAAAAGCTTTTTATTTCTCCATCAATTTTGACTGAGATTCTTGCCAGGTACAATAATCTTGGTTGTAGATCTTTCCCTTTCAGCACTTTAAATATATCTTGCCATTCCCTTCTAGCCTGCAGAGTTTCTCCTGAAAGATCAGCTGTTAAGAAAATGAGGTTTCCCTTGTATGTTACTTGTTGCTTCTCCTTTGGTGCTTTTAATATTCTTTGTGTTTAGTCTTTATTAGTTTGATTATTATGTGTCTTGTCATGTTTCTCCTTGAGTTTATTCTGTATGGGACTCTCTGTGCCTCTTGGACTTCACTGACTATTTCCTTTTCTATGCTGGGGAAATTTTCAAATATAATCTCTTGAAAATTGTTCTCATACTCTTTCTTTCTCTCTTCTTCTTCTGAGATCCCTATAATTGGTGCATTTGATATTGTCCCAGAGGTCTCTGAGACTATCCTCAGCTCCTTTCATTCTTTTATTTTATTCTGCTCTTCAGAAGTTATTTCCACCATTTTATCTTCCAGCTCACTGATTCATTCTTCTGCTTCAGATATTCTGCTCTTNCTCTTCTTCTTCTGAGATCCCTATAATTGGTGCATTTGATATTGTCCCAGAGGTCTCTGAGACTATCCTCAGCTCCTTTCATTCTTTTATTTTATTCTGCTCTTCAGAAGTTATTTCCACCATTTTATCTTCCAGCTCACTGATTCATTCTTCTGCTTCAGATATTCTGCTCTTGTTTCCTTTTAGAGTATTTTTAACTTAGTAATTGTGCTGTTTGTCTCTATTTTTATTCTTTAATTCTTCTAGGTCTTTGTTAATTCATTGTTGCATTTTCTCCATTTTGTTTTCAAGGTTTTTGATCATCTTTACTCTCATTATTCTGAATTCTTTTTCAGGTAGTTTGACTATTTCCTCTTCATTTATTTGGACTTCTGTGTTTATACTTTGTTCCTTCATTTGTGTATTATTTCTCTGTCTTTTTTTGTTTGTTTTAACTT
Organism: Neotragus moschatus; assembly: GCA_006410615.1. NCBI lineage: Eukaryota > Metazoa > Chordata > Mammalia > Artiodactyla > Bovidae > Neotragus > Neotragus moschatus. Next base: position 266,212 of record SJYA01003638.1, on the reverse strand, counting down.
ATCATGTTTGAGGTATCCTTTTCCCAGGCTTCAAGGTTGAATTTTTTCTTCATTTTGGTTTCTGCCCTCTTAAGGTTGGTCCAGTGGTTTGTGTAATCTTTGTATAGAGTGAGATTTGTGCTGAGTTTTTGTTTGTTTGTTTTTCCTCTGATGGGCAAGGCTGAGTGAGGTTGCTAATCCTGTCTGCTGATGATTGGCTTTGTATTTTTGTTTTGTTTGTTCTTTAGATGAGGCATCCTGCTCAGGGTGCTACTGGTGGTTGGATGATGCTGGGTCTTCAAGCGTTTTTCTTTGTGTGAGTTCTCAGTATTTGATACTCCCTAGGGTCAGTACATTGGAGCACTTGAAGTTAAAAGGAAAGAGCTTTTGAAATATTTGACTGCTGCCAGTTACCTTTAGATGGTTCACATTGTGGAAAAGTGCACAGAAGCTTTGTCAAAGTATTTAGAAATTGATCTTTCTATGAAAAATAACAATCAGCATGTTGACCTGTGTCAATCCTATGATCCAGATGTTAAGAATGAAGATGAAAATTCAGATAAAGATTGTGAGATCATTGAAATTTCAGAAGATAGTCCTGTAAACATAAATTTCCATGTTAAAGAAGAGGAAAGAAACATTTTACAGTCTACAGTAGAGAGCTTGACAGCAGAGAGAGAGGAAATGAGATCACCAGAGCTGTCTTCAGTAGACATGGGTTTTAAAGACAATGAAATTCGTATCCTCCATGTGGAATCTATCAGTACTAGGGGTGTAGAAAATGGAAAGTTTTCACAGCTTTGTACCTCTTCAAAAGCAAGCATGTATTTCCCAAAAACACAGCATTCACTGATCAATTCTACAGTTGAGAGCAGAGTGGCAGAAGTTCCTGGGAATCAAGATCAAGGCTTATTTTGTGAGAACACAGAAGGAAGTCATGGTCCAGTGAATGAGATTCAGAATCTAGAGGATGCTTTTTCCCTGAGGCACCAGTGCCCCTGGTGCCCTCGAGGGTTTCCTCATGTTGAGAACTATCTGCGCCACCTTAAGATGCATAAACTGTTCTTGTGCTTACAGTGTGGGAAAACATTTACACAAAAGAATAATCTCAACAGGCACATTCAAGGGCACATGGGCATACGGCCCTTTCAGTGTACTGTGTGCCTGGAGACATTTACTGTGAAAAGCACACTTCAGGACCACTTGAATATACACAGTGGTGATCGGCCATACAAATGCCACTGTTGTGACATGGATTTCAAGCACAAATCTGCCCTCAAAAAGCATTTAACCTCTCTCCAGGGCAGAAGCAGTGGTGAAAAACTACCCAGGCATGATCTGGAAAGGCAAAACCTACTGTAGCTAGAACCACATCTTGTTATATAAGCTGTACATCATTCTGTTGGGCAAGTCTTTCTGTAGAAATGCAGCATTTGTAATATTGCATTTCCACCCCTATCTTTAGATCTTATTTTTGGTCTACCTACACGTGTTACACAGAGTTGGACACGACTGAAGCGATGCAGCAGCAGCAGGGTTAGTTCTCTGGTAGTCTAGGGTCTTGGAGTCAGTGCTCCCATTCCAAAGGCTCAGGGCTTGATCTTTGGTCAGGAATGAAGATTCCACAAGTGGTTTGTTATAGCATTAAGTGAGATTAAAAGAAATACCCCAAAACAAGAAACCAAAGATGAACCCCAGACAAATGGTTGTTAGAAAAACAGGAAAAGAATAATTAAAATAATTGAATATACACCCATGCTGCTGCTGCTGCTGCTGCTAAGTCGATTCAGTCGTGTCCAACTCTGTGTGACACCATAGACGGAAGCCCACCAGGCTCCCCCATCCCTGGGATTCTCCAGGCAAGAACACTGGAGTGGGTTGCCATTTCCTTCTCCAATGCATGAAAGTGAAAATTGAAAGGGAGGTCACTCAGTCATGTTCAATTCTTAGCGATCCCCATGGACTGCAGCATGAGCAAAGTCAAAATATTCCAACAAAAATAAAGTAGAATTTATTTGACCTGGTGAACATAGGAAATCAAAAATTATATTTACCAGTTAAGAATAAAACTAACTAAAGCACAAAGTGGAAAACAAAACTAAAGCAAGGTGCCAAGTGGGGAATAAAGCAATGAAAACAAAACTAACAAATATTTTGAGAGGAAATAAAGAAAAGAAAGAAAGAATAGATATGCAAATTTAAACAGAGGTAGATGAAGAAGGTTTATATAAAGATTAACTGCAAGGAGAAAAGAACAGTAGGAAAAGCAAACAATGGAATAAATGTAGAAAAAATATAATAGGTTTTTACAAATTAAAAATTAAAAGTATAAAAAAAGAGAAAAGAAAAAAAATGGAAGAAGAAAGAAAAAAGGGGAAAAAGAGGAAAACTCCACAGAACTATAGCCCAATGTTGATGCAGAGGTTTATAACAATAAAAAGTTTGGCTGAATATACATATATACCCATAAGCAAAATCAAAACAGTCCAACGAAAATAAAGTACAGTAGATTGACCTGGCAAACAAAGGAAACCAAAAATTATGTCTAGCAGAACAAAACTAACTAAAGCACAAACTGGAAAACAAAACTAAAGCGAGGTGCCAACTAGGGCATAAAGCAATGAAAATAAAACTAACATACGTTGAGAGGAAAGGAAAGAAAGAAAGAATAGATATGCAATGTTAAATAGAGGTAGATAAAGAAGATTTATATATATTAAAGATTAACTGCAAGGGGGGAAGAACAGTAGGAAAACAAAGAAATAAATTTAGAAAAGATAATAATAGGTTTAAAAAAGTAAAAAGTAAAATTAAAAAAAGAGAAAAGGAAAAAAATAAGGAAAACTCCCCATAACTGCAAAAGCCCAATGTAGAGGCAGGGGTTTATAACAATAATAGAAAATGTGACTGTGAAAAGGAAAAAAAAAAAGCTCAAAACCTTAATTAGATTTCATTGTGCCACTAAAATCGACAACTACAATGGGGGTGGGGGTGGGGCGCAGAGGAAAAAGAAAAAAAAAATCCAAAAGAATCTACAAAACAAGTCAAAAAATAAGAATAATGAATGTTTTCCTGAGTCACTGCTGTCAGAGCTCTTTCCCTCGCTGGGAAAGAACAGTCTACCCCACCTCCCTAGGATGCCCTCCAACATTGTGCTGATCTCTGGACCTGCTATGGGGGCAGCTCAGATTCTAATCTGGTCCTACTACTCTGCATTCTTGCCTCCAATGTCCACAGCTATCAGAACTAGTATGTTTTCTTTTGTGGGAGCTCTCAAGACCTTTCATATATTCCATAGACACAGAGTCTGCCTAGTTGATCGTGTGGATTTCATCTGCAGCTTGTACAACTGGTCGAAAGGTTTTGGGTCTTCTTCCTTAGCCACACTGCCCCTGGGTTTCAACTGTGATTTCCACCTCTGCATGTGGGTCGTCCACTGGGGTTTGCTCCTGAGGCTTCCCTGGAAGACTTGGGTTTGCCCCTGTGAGGGCCAGGTGTGGAGGTGGTGCAGCTGCTTGGGTCGCAGGGCTTCTGGCAGCACCTGGTACTCAGGGGAGTTGGTGGCTAGGGCAGCAGGAAATACAGTGCTCTAGAAGGATATGGCAACCAGTATTGGCCAATATGCTCCAGCATTCTTGCCTGGAGAACCTCCTGACAGAGAAGCCTGGCAGGCCACAGTCTACAGGGTTGCAAAGAGTCTGACACCACTGGAGCCATCCTGCACACAGACGCAAGATTTTTTTGCCTATGGCAGCTCTGCCCCAGTGAGAGTTGAGCGTGAAGGTGGCACAGTTGCTTGGCTTGCAGGGACCCTGGCAGTACCAAGTGTGCAGGGACACAGACTGCCCCCACCACAGAAGTTATGGCCCTATCAGTCTTTTTCGAGCCTCTTATAGCTGGCTATCAGAAGGCCTCTTTGGCCAGTCTTTCTCCATAGCTCTGCACATTCAGGCACTTAAGATGGCACCATTGCCTGGGGTCCTTCTCTGTTGTTCAGGGCACCAGTCAATTCAAGGAGCACCCTGGGTGGGGTCCTACTCTGTAGTTCAGAGCATCAAGTGTTTTATGTGCCAGCCTCTCTTGTTCAGGTGCCAATGCTGGCATGTGAGGGGAGGGAGGCTATGGTGATGGGTCCACCTGCTACACATGACTCAGCAGTATCACCTTGCTTCCATGGCTACCTGGCTTACCTCCACAGGCATTTCCCACCACAGTCTCCTCCCTCACATCCCCTTGATCCATCTCTCTACGGTCAACAGCAGCCCTCACCCTGAGATTGCTCCACAACCCCTAGGCTCCCAGCTGCTGCACCTTCCAGGGCATCTACGTCCCTGTCCCGGGTATACATGGCTGCTACAAGGACTGTCTGACTGTCATTCATTTAGGCTGCCACAGATCAGCTGTCTCACTCTCAGCCTTAAATGTTTCTCTTCTGACTCAGACAATTGTCCTGATTTGGGTATCAGATCCCTGCTTCAGTTCCCCTACCCACCAAGAGGAGGTCCTGTCCTAACACTCCTATTTTTCCTCCTAGTTCGTTTGTCCTACTGAGTTTTGCATGGGTCTATATATTCTTTTCCACTGGTCAGGTACTCATATCTGCTCTCAGCTGGTGTTCTGCATGCATTTATGTGTCTGAAGGTATATTCCTGATGTATCCGTGGAGAGAGATGTACTCCACATCCACCTACTCCTCTACCATCTTGTTCTCTCCAGTAGTACTATTTTTTTAACAATATGGTTTCTGATTCACCTCCTAATGAAAATAAAAACAAAAATAAATGGGTGACATCTTATTAAAAGCTTCCATAGAGCAAAAGAAACCATAAAGAAAAAGACAATTCACAGAATGACAGGAAATATTTGCAAATAAAGCNCTGTTATTTCCAAGTCTTTGCTATTGCAAATAGTGCTACAGTGAATATTGGGGTGCATGTATCTTTTCAAATTATGGTTTTCTTTGATTAAAGAGAAATCAAATAATGAGAGAACATATTTTCAAACAAAGTGGCAAACAAGGGATTAATCTCCAAAATATATAAGTCTCATACACTCTATGTCAAAAAACAATCCAAACAAAAATTGGCAGAGGATATAAATAAACACACCTTCAAAGAAAACATACTGATATCCAAAGAGCACATGAAAAGATGCTCAACATCACTAATTATCAGATAAACATGAATCAAAACTGCAATGAGATATCACCTCACACCAGCCAGAATCGTCATCATCCCTAAATCTACAAACAGTAAATGATGGAGAGAGTGTGAAAAAAAGGGAACTCTCTTGCACTGTTGGTGGGAATGAAAACTGATACAGTCACTATGGAGAACATTATGGAAGTTTCTTGAAAAACTAAAAACAGAGTTACCATATGATCCAGCAATTCCACTACTGGCACATATCCAGAGAAAATCATGATTCATAAATGTACATGTACTTAAATCTTCATTGCAGCACTATTAGCCAAGATACGGAAGTAACCCAAATGTCCATCAACAGAGGAAAGAATAAAGCAGATGTGGTACATATATAAAGTGAAATACTACTCACTCATAAAAATGAATTAAATAATGCCATGTGCAGCAACATGGCAGAGAAGGCAATGGCACCCCACTCCAGTACTCTTGCCTGGAAAATCCCATGGATGGAGGAGCCTGGTGGGCTGCAGTCCATGGGATTGCTAAGAGTTGGACATGACTGAGCGACTTCACTTTTACTTTCCTGCAGTGGAGTAGGAAATGGCAACCCACTCCAGTGTTCTTGCCTGGAGAATTCCAGGGATGGGGGAGCCTGGTGGGCTGCCGTCTTTGGGGTCACACAGAGTCAGAAATGACTGAAGTGACTTAGCAGCAGCAGCAGCAACATGGATGGACCTAGGGAATGTCATACATTGTCTTACTTTCCCTGAAGTAAAGTAAGAGAGAGAAAGACAAATATATGATATCACTTATGCATGGAATCTAATTTTTTTTAAATGACACAAATAAACTTATTTACAAAACAGAAACAAATTTCTGGATATCGAAAACAAGCCTATGGTTACCATTGGAGAAATGTTGGGGGAGGGATACATTAGGAGCTTGAGATAAACATACACAACTGTCATGTCTGATTCTTTTTGATTCCATGGACTGTAGTCCAACAGGATCTTCTGTCCATGGAATTTTCCAGGCCAGAATACTGGAGTGAGTTGCCATTTCCTGCTCTAGGGGATCTTCCCAACCCAGGGATTGAACCCGCTTCTCTTGTGTCTCTGCCATTGGTAGGTGGATTCTTTACCTCTGCACTACCTGGGAAGCCCACATACACAATTACTATGTATAACAGTGATAACCAGAAACAACCTACTGTATAGCAAAGGGAACGCTACTCAATATTCTGTAGTAATCTGAATAAGAATCTAAAAATGAATGAATACATATGTATGTATAACTGAATCATTTTATTATATACCTGAAACTAACACAACATTGTAAATCAATTATACTCCAATAAAATAAAACAGAAAAATAATATTACCATAATATCTAGCAATTTCCTTCCTGGGAATATATCCAGAGAAAATCATAATTTGAAAAATGTACAAGCACCCCAATGTTCATTACAGCATTATTTACAATACCCAAGACATGAAAGCAACCTAAATGTCCATCAACAGAAGAATAGATAAATATGTGCTCCAGAAATACAAAGGAATATTACTCAGCCATAAAAAAGAATGAAAGAATGTCATTTTCAGCAACATAGATGGACCTAGGGATTGTCATACTAAGTGAAGTAAGGCAAAGACAAGTATAACCCTCATATGTGTAATCTAACTTTAAAAAGTGATAAAATGTACTTTTTTACAAAACAGAAAGACTTACAGATATTGAAAACAATCTTACAGTTACTAAAGGGGAAGTGTAGTGAGGGAGGGATAAAACAGGAGCTTGGGATGAACTTACACATACCATTATACATAAAATAGATAACCAATAAGGACCTCCTGCATAGCACAGGGAACTCTAATCAATATTCTGTGATAACCTACATGAGAAAAGAAACTGAAAGTTAATGAATGTACATATATGTATAACTGAATCACTTTGCTATACACCTGAAATTAACACAACTATACTCCAATAAATTTTCAAAAATAGACTATCTGGGCATGCATCTAACAAAAACCATAACTTGAATAGGAACAAGCACCCCCATGTTCCTTGCAGCACTGTTTCCAATAGCCAAGACATGGAAACCACCTACAGGTCCATCAACGGGTGAAAAAGATGTGATACATAAATACAATGGAAGAATACTCAGCCATAAAAAAGAATGAAAGAATGCCTTTTTCAGCAACATGGATGGACCTAGAGATTGTCAGACTGAGTGAAGTCAGACAAAGACAAATACCATAGTATATTGCTCATAGGTACAATCTAATATTTTAAAATGACACAAATGGACTTATTTACAAAACAGAAACAGATTCACACAGTTTGAAAACAGACTTATGGTTACCAAAGGGGAAAATCTTGGAGGAGGGAAATATTAGAAGCTTGAGATGAATATACACACACCAACAATATATAAAATAGATAACTGAACAGGACCTCCTATATAGTATAGGGAACTCTACTCAATATTCTGTAATAACCTATATGGGAAAAGAATCTGGAAAAGATTGAATATAAGTATAAATGAATCACTTTGCTGTATACCTGAAACTAACAAAAGACTGTAAATCAACAATCTCCAATAATTTTTCTCTTTTTGAAAGGAATATACATCTGTAACAATACTTCTGGGAAATCACCTAAGGCATGGGTGAAAAACTGTCACCTCCATAAAGCAAGGTTTCTAGTCCAAGAGCAAGGTGTTTTATGTCCTGATTCAGAGGACCCTCACTAATATAAGGTTTAATAAAGTTTTGCCACAGTGATCCAGTAGCCAACTCCTATTAGGCAATCCCAACACATATATGTTGTCAGACATAGACAACATAGACAAGCAAATCAAAAGGCTTGAGACTTTAACCCAGTGTTCAGAACTCTAAACCAATCCTTTGAGTACATCAGCAGATTTAACCTCTTGCATTGTCCTCTTAGGGTGGGTCTCTAACCCACAGTTGTAGCCTTGGATTCTAACCATACAGAGGAAAGTCCCCTAGGTGGGACTCTAACCCACAGAGTTGTTGTCGTTCCTCAGTCGCTCTCTCATGTCTGACTCTGCAACACCCCATGGACTGCAGCATGCCAAGCTTTCCTGTCCTTCACTGTCTTCTGGGGTTTGCTCAAATTCATGTCCACTGAGTCGGTGGATGGCATCACTGACTCGATGGACGCGACTCTGAGTGAACTCCGGGAGTTGGTGATGGACAGGGAGGCCTGGCGTGCTGCGATTCATGGGGTTGCAAAGAGTCGGACACGACTGAGCGACTGAACTGAACTGAGTCGGTGGTGCCATCCAACCATCTCACCCTATCTAACCCGCAGTCCTGATTAGATTATTAGACCAAAGACACATTTTAACTACATTTAGCACATTTAGCTACAGGGACATTATAATGAGTTTACTCACCCTAAAGGATGTCTGCTCTAGGAGCTGTTTCTTTTCTTAAAAGTGAAACGATCCTGAGGATCCCGGAGTGCCATGGTGAGGAAGCAGCAACCCGAAAGATGACTCTCTAGACAAAACTCAATCGAGGTGGCCACTCAGGGTGGGTGCCGAGAACCCACACTCTGCCAGGGGCTACAGTGCCTCAGGCAGATGGTCACAAGTCCTAAATCTCAACTAGGCTGCTCTAACTCACTGAACATGGGCTCACTGCCCGATGCTCAGAGAAGTCAATACTTATGGCAAGAGCTTTAGAGAAAAGAGCTTTACTGCAAGGCCAACCAATGCAGGAGGTAAGGTATCAAATCTTTCTCTCCAATCCAGAAGCCTGGGTGCAATCTAAGGGGTCCCAGGAATTTCTAACTTGGAAGCTAATTGCCTAGTCTTCAATTAGTCTATTTCAGCTACTCAGGTTACTGGAAGCCAGGTTATCCTTATCGAAGGACTTCTCACTTTGTAAATAGCCCTGGGGGCAACATTTCTCTGAGTTTTGCAGACTGAAGATCTTGGCTCCGGGGTCATCCTGTGGTCATGTGTTCCTTCTTGGACACATGCAGTTCTTTCTTTGTAAAATGACTCAAGGTATGATTAATCAACAATCTATTTCAGAAGGCCAAACCAGTTTAAGCTGGTAAGTTGTTTCACATGCTGTTTCACTATCCCCCTGAACTCCAGCACATTACTCAAACTCCAAGACAAAGAAAATCACAGTGAACTAAATGTTGCCTAGCAAGGACAATCTGGAGAAGGCAATGGCACCCCACTCCAGTACTCTTGCCTAGAAAATCCCATGGACTGAGGAGCCTGGTGGGCTGCAGTTCATGGAGTCGCGAAGAGTCGGACACGACTGAGCGACTTCACTTTCACTTTTCACTTTCATGCATTGGAGAAGGAAATGGCAACCCACTCCAGTGTTCTTGCCTGGAGAATCCCGGGGACAGGGGAGCCTGGTGGGCTGCCGTCTATGGGGTCGCACAAAGTTGGACACAACTGAAGCAACTTAGCAGCAGCAGCAGCAGCAAGGACAATCATGTAACATTCACACCAGAGGATGTAACATAGAATGTGCTTGAGGTAGAAGCTTTCCCACTTGGAAATAGCTCAAAGTTCTTAGAATTTTTGTCATTGACCAATATCTTCCCTCCCAGATACTCTTTCATCTAAATAACGAATATTTCCACGTATTTAACTACCAACAAAAAACCTCAAACTTGCCTAGAATTTTCCCAGTTACACTCAAGATAAAATAATCGAGTAGGTCCTTAAGGAGAGGTCTCTGGCTCCCTCAACCCAGGGTAAAGGTCATCATTCCAGGAGACTGTGGATTCTCTGAGGCCCTCCATCTGAGGCTCTGGCACAGTCACAGGCTCTGGCTCTCCCACAGTCTCTCTAGCCCACCATGCAACTTCACTTGAAATTACCTCTCACTGAAGGCTCTGCGTTTTCCTAAGGCTCCAAACTGAGACAGTGTATTACAAAACAGAGACATCAGTTTGCCGACAAAGGTCCCTGTAGTCAAAGTTATGGTTTTCCCAGTCATCATGTATGGATGTGAGAGTTGGACCATAAAGAAGACTGAGTGCTGAAGAACTGATGCTTTTGAATTGTGGTCTTGGAGAAGACTCTTGAGAGTACCTTGGACAGCAAGGAGATCAAGCCAGTCCATCCTAAAGGAAATCAACCCTGAATATTTGTTGGAAGGACTGATGCTGAATCTGACTCGAATACTTTGGCCACCTGATGCGAAGAGCCAACTCTTTGGAAAAGACCCTGATGCTAGGAATGAAAGACTGAGGGCAGGAGGAGAAGGGGACAGCAGAGGGTGAGATGGTTGGAAGGCATCACTGACTCAATAGACATGAGTTTGGGAAAACTCTTGGAGAGAATGAAGGGTAGGGAGGCCTGGTGAGCTGCAGTCCGTGGGGTCTCAAAGAATCAGACACAACCGAGTGACTGAGGACACACACACACACACCACTCCATGATATGTATATATCATATGTTTATCCATTGATACAGCAAAGGACATTTAGGCTGCTTCCCTGTATTGGTTATTGTGAATAATGTTGCAACAAATATGGGAATGAAAATATCTCTTGGAGAATCTAATTTCAATTCCTTTGGATTAAAACCCAGAATTGGGCTTGCTGAATCATATGGTAATTCAATTTTTAATTTTTTGAGGAATCTTAGTACTGTTTTCCACCATGGTTGCACCCATTGACATTTTCACTAACATCATAAAAGAGTTCTCTAAATGCTTGCTCTTAGTCATCTTACTCTGTCCTGCAGAGGGAGCAAGACAATCAACTTCTCAAATTATTGTTGTGGTAAAAACACTTGACATCAGATCTACTCACTTAAATCTTTAGGCACACAATACAGTAATGTTAAATATAGGCACAATGTTGCACAGCAGATGTCCGGAATTTATTATCTTGCATAACTGAAACATTAAACCAAGTGAAAAGCAGCTGCATATGCAGTCACCATGTGCTGTGATGTTGGAGCCCCCAAATAGTCTCTCACATTTTCCATTGTTTTTCCATCTATTTGCGATGAAGTGATGGGACCAGACGTCATGATCTTTGTTTTTTGAATGTTGAGTTTTAAGCCAACTTTTTCTCTTCTCTTTCACTTTCATCAAGAAGCTCTTTAGTTCTTCTTTACTTTCTGCCATAAGGATCGTATCATCTGCGAATCTGATGTTAGTGATATTTATCCCTGCAATCTTGATTCCAGCTTGCGCTTCATCCAACCATGCATTTTGCAAGATGTACTCTGCATGTGAGTTAAATAAGCAGGGTGACAATATACAACCTTGAAGTATTCCTTTCTTTCTAGTTGACGTAGCCATAAGTTTTAGCTATTGTATTCTTACAATAATGTAACCTAGAGAAAACACAATGTTATTAAGAAAATCTTAAGAGGAAATATATTCACAGTACTGTATTTATCAACATTGTAAGTTTACAGCATCCATTTGCAAGAATTGTCTGTCAGTACATACATCTATATTTCCTTATATGACACAAAAGATTATAGATACAAAACACTAAATATCAACAATGCAAAAATAATGTGAAAAGCAATTCATAGTAAGTTACAGGTATAATGATACAAGCATTGATAATGAGGAAGCAGCAATATGATTGCTATATAGTAGCCTAGTGTAACTGATAGGATTGCTTCGTGGTAACCAAGCATATATAGTAATGAATGGATCACTAAAAATTTTTATATCCTACACTATTTCAGTCATATTTATAATAAAATACTGAAAACATTGTTACTTTAAGAGAAAACACCTGTGATGACAGGCTGATAGGCAGTTTATCCATTGAAGAGAGAGGTGGGACAGTGTGCAATNCCCCAGTCACCTCTCATAGACTCACTGTCGCTGAGATCTAGGTTGCTCACCAGGGTATAGCAGTGACTGTTGGGCCTGACTTCCTTCAGCACCAGGCCAAACACCAGCTCCATGCGCTCAGAGGCCCTGCTGAGGATCTCAGGGAATTGCTCCCTGTACCTTCTAGTGACTGCCTTCAGCATTTCAGATCTCTTAATGAGCTCCCTCATCTTATACCTAAACAGCATGTACTGCACCAATATCTCTGCCTTCCAGCTCAGAAGATCTGTGTAAGAGCTCTTAGCAGCAGCTGAGGCTTGGGAGGAATTTTCACCTTCCTGAACTTGGCCCTCGGCATCTACACCAGACCTCGAGCATGCTGCACGCCCGACACCAGATCTTTTGTGTATCGCACCTGCAGCAGCACTGGTGGTGCCTTGGGCTCCCTGAGGCCCCTTGGAGGTGCCAGCAGCAGACGAGCTTGAGGGAGCGCTCTCTGAATCAGGAAAGGAGGAGGAGGTGGTCTCTTCTCCCCCAGAGGTGGTAGCCTGATCACAAAGACCCTGGGTCTCAGCTCGGGCCTGGCGACGTTTCTCACGAGCACGGTGCTTACTCTTCTGCCCACGGGGCATGATGGCTGTGGTCAGGGGCCACAGGCAGGAGTCTGGGCCAATAGACAGGAGATCGTGGCACCTGGAGGATGGAGAATGAGGTGACATGAGCACCTTAAAACAGAGAGATTCTCCCTTGGCTTAATCAAAGGCCGCCTCTGCAGGTGTCCTTGAGGACACTGCCCTAGAAACCCACAAGGCTCCTGTTTTCCTGCTCAGCCTGTCCCCACACAATCCCACAGAGGAAGAACAGAGGCCTTACTTTTCCTCTGCGAACTCTCAGCCCTGCTTTGCATTTACTCAGGTGACAGCAGGTACCAGCACTGGGGTTTTCTAATGTCTACTTCAGTATTATCACGTCAAGTCCTGGTGGAGCCTTGGCACCCTTCCCTCTGCTACACTGATGCAGACACTTTAGACCTCCCCACGATCCAGAGGTAAGTGAAGGGATGCCNCACACAATCCCACAGAGGAAGAACAGAGGCCTTACTTTTCCTCTGCGAACTCTCAGCCCTGCTTTGCATTTACTCAGGTGACAGCAGGTACCAGCACTGGGGTTTTCTAATGTCTACTTCAGTATTATCACGTCAAGTCCTGGTGGAGCCTTGGCACCCTTCCCTCTGCTACACTGATGCAGACACTTTAGACCTCCCCACGATCCAGAGGTAAGTGAAGGGATGCCTCAGTCCACCTCCCTGCGAGGAGATAGACAACCAGTGCTCAGAGTTCCTTAGGGTCTTTTCTATCCTGAGTTCACTGGGATCAGCATTCAAGGTCCTTACCTTGGCTCCTTAAAACGTTGGGCACCATTATCCATTGCAGACTGCCATCTGCACCTTCAGACTAGACATTTCCCCTCCCATAGACTTTGTATAATACAGTAAAGAAAGTCTTCAGCCTCAGAGCACTTCCCTGACATTTCCTCGGCTAAAATCCGAGGCTTGAGATGCACGCACCGAGTCCCCACTCAGGTTCCTAATTGAGCTCCTGGTAGAGTAGGTCAACTTCCTCCTGAAGTGATGACTGCTTGATAGTAAAAGCCAGTCACTCCGTGTCCCAAAAGGAGGGAGTGAAGATGACCTCATCTCACCAAACACGGTCTCCTGAGAACAAAATCTGGTGCAGGCAGATCGATGTCCCTGTGGACCCTCACAAGATCCCAATTCAAGGTCTAAAATAGCTTTTGCTTCCGTTTTATCCTATATGTCTTTTTGGAAATAAATTTTTTACAATATTACAATATTAATTTATAATATTGTCCCAGTTTCTGCCACACATCAATAGGAATCAGCCAGAGGTTTATCTTATGTCTCCTCCATCTTGAAACTCCCCCCTACGTCACACCCCTCTTAAGTTACCACAGAACACTGGCTTTCTTTAACCTTCCATAAAACTAATTCCCACTGGTTATCTATTTTCCATATGGTAATGTGTACATTTTCAGTCTTACTCTCTCAATCTGCCCCTCCCTCTCCTTCCCGCACTGTGTCCACGAGTGTGTTCTCTATGTCCGCATCTCCAGGCCGCCCTGCAAATAGGTTCATCAGTACCATCTTTCTGGATTCCATAAATATGCATTAATACATGATATTGGCTTTCCTCTTTCTGACAATTCACTCCGCATAAAAAAAACTAGGAATAAAACTATCACATGAGCCAACAATGCCACTGCTGGGCATATATCCTGAGGAAACGGTAATGGAAAAAGACACCTGTACCCATGTTCACTGCAGCACTATTTACAATAGCCAGGACACAGAAGCAACCAAGCTCTACATCTGACTCATGACAGGGTGGAAGATTTCGCCCTCTGCTGACCCCTGCATTCAGACCAAGACCCTGACTTCCCCACTGGCCCACAGTGGGGACCGACATGTATCCTTGAGGTGTCCCAGAGAGGAAGACAGGGAGATGTGGTCCAAATGACGTGGTGTGGAACATCCGCAGCCCCCAAGGTGCTCACCGTCCACCGGGAAACCGGAAACTCTCCCTTGCCAACCTGAGGCTGCCCCCACTGACCTGGTCTCTCACTTCCCTGAGAAGTCCCATGAAGTGTCACGTCAAAACGTGCGATTCTCCCAGGCCTGAAAATAGGACTGGCACTTTATGTGACTCCATTTCTTATGGGAGGAGCCCCCATCCTCACTCAGCGTCACAGCCATTAATATTGTTGGGGACTAGGTCGCTTTGTTGAACTGGGTCTATTCCATTAGAGCAAGGCTCTCACTTCCCCAAAACCACCTCGAGTGGATACCGGGGGGCACCACGGTCGGCCAGCTCCACGTGGGGCCTCCTAGAGCTGAGTGCAGGGGGGCCGCTCAGTGTGGCCCCCGTGCGGGGTCAAAGTCTGCTCATCAGCCCTCAGGGCCCTCTTCTAGGACCTAGAGCTCCTCTGGGGTAGAATCCGGGCCTACCTCCAGAGACCAACGCCTTAGCCTGAGACACTAGACTACATTCAGCCGATAGTGCTGAAGGACTCATAAGAGCCATATCACAGGGGTGGGATGTGGATGGGTCACTTTTATTACTGGGATGGTTGGGAAAGTCCCTTCAGCTCCATTCAGGTCCTCACCTTGGTTCCGGACGAGTCCCGGACACTAAGTCTCCGCCAAACGGTCGCCGCGGCTACCGGCCAACCCGCTCGCTTTCAAAGCGGAAGTGGAGGGGAGCTGCCTCAGGTCCTACGTGGGGTCTCCCAGGGATGACGGCAGGGGCAGCGTGCTACGGGAACCCCGGTAGCTCAATATTCATCCGTCCTTGGGTGCTCCTTGTGCAGTGTATCAGAGCCCAGGATGCCTCCTGCTATGAACCTGAGTCATCCAGCTCCCAAAGCCTTTTGCCTTCCCAAGTTCCTAGTGGTGGGAGGCCAGCTCTGCTCTGAGCATCTCTGCTTGTCAGGTGGGTTGCCACTCTGTGAGCCTCCTTCTTTGGGGGAGAGATCCACTCACTAGCACTTAATTCCGGTTATGTTCAACACACAGCCATCTGCATATCTGGGTTCTGATCTGGCTAGAGGAGATTCAGCCCTCCCTAAGATCACACAGGTTGAATGAAGGGACCACTCAGAAGTAGCTCTTTGGGGCTTCTCAGGGCTAAGAATTTACAGAATTCTGTTTGGCTCCCTCTGCAGGGGTCCCCGCTAACACTCAGCATCACATGTGAGGTCCTCCTTGGATTCAGGTCCCTCCCTCTGCGAAACTGCGGCTGATTGTATCAAACGGAGGTCTCACCTCGCTAAGACTTTCTAGACTGAATTCAACCTGACATCTGAGCTCAGAGCTTCCTGGGGACAACAGCACAAGTGAATTTCCAGGGCTTCCTTTTATAGTGTATGCTACTGTGAGTCCACTTTCAGGTCCTCACATTGACACATGATAAATCCTGTAACTCCACTCTCTGTTTTATGAAGCTGCTTGTCTTCCATCAAGGTCCTAGTCTCCTGAGCATTCCAACTTGGAAGTCAGGATGATCCTCATGTGATCCTAGTCCATCAGGGCCTCAGAGAATAGGCAGTGGGGATGCAACCTGAGTCCTTCCGATTCCTCTTGCTTAGCATCCTCACTGCATCTACCACAGCCTGGGACTGCTTCTTCTACTGATCTAAGCTTCCTCTTCTTAGGCTTTGGGCGGCCACTATATTCAAGGGTGATTGTCTCCTCAGTCCTCCTTCATGGAGGTTCCCATATCAGCTTCTGTCCCTCGATTAAAGGCTTCCTGGGGAGTGCATATTCCTGCAAATAGTGAGCAGTTACCCTCTAGCAAATGTTGGAGAAAACAGGTCTCAGTCCCAAAAGTGATGTAAGATTAGGAAAATGCAGCAGAAATTAAGGCACTCAGGACAGATGTTATGATGTTAAAGAAATCTAGGTGATATATTCCTGCTCTTCAGCCAGATTTAGGGTGTGTGCTTAATCACTCAGTCATGTCCCACTGTTTGTGACCCTATGCATTTTAGCCCGCCAGGTTCCTCTGTCCATGCAGATTCTCCAGGCAAGAATACTGAAGTGTGTTCCATACCCTCCACTAGGGATTGTTCCCAACCCAGAGATTGAACCCAGGTCTCCTGTATTACAGGCGCATTCTTTATCAGCTGAGTCACCAGATTTAGGGTAGTTCTAAAATATTGTCTCTTGGCACCTCCTTGTTGGTCCAGTCATTATATGCTCCCAATACAGGGGTCCTAGGTTTGATCCCTAGTCAGGCAACTTGACCCCACATGCCACAACTAAAACTCTCACATCCAACAACTAAGAGTTTTCGTGCCACAACTAAAATCTCACATTCCACAACTAAAGAGCCTGCATGTGGCAACAAAGATTCCAAGTGTCACAACTAAGACCCAGAGCAGTCAAAAAATAAATAGAAAGAACTATTTTTAATTAAAACAAAGGAAATGTTTACTTTCTACATAGAAGGACAGCGCCAGATCATCTTGTAAGCCCTGGATCACTTGAGGCTGTCTGAATTTGCACATGCAGATGATCATATGCTTACTGAGCACTATCTCCTTCTCTCCTTTATTCATACCTCTTAATAATTTTGGTCTTTGTATTGCCTTGGCTAGGTGTTCCATCCCAGTTTTTTCATCACAGAGTCCTTCTTTCTGTCACTCAAGGTACATGTTTGAGTGCTAGAAGACAGTGAATTAACTGACTCTTGAGCACCTCAGGCCGGGACAAGTGGAAGGCTACACGCTGTGGACAAATTCAGACCAGCGCTGCAGTCCCAGCTCTGTCTCTTATCAGTTGTGTGGACTTGGGTCCATCCCCAAACTCAGGGAGCCTCAGGTGAAGTGGCTGTTGTAGGGCTAGTGGCACAGAGCTAAAGCACCTGGCACAGTGCCTGGACCACACTGAGACTTTATACCGTATCTGTTTTTACTATGATTATGATTCTTTTCATCCTGGAGGATATCACCATCCCTGATGAAGTTTTTAAATCCAGGAGATGGCAGAGAATCTGTGGCATTCTTGGACATGGAACACCAAATCAGTCCAAAATGCTCTTTAGCAAGAATCTTTCATTTACACTACTAAATCATATTTTGAGTGTGGGGGTATTTTTTTTAACTGAATGAAATTCACAGAATCTAAATTTGATTCCGAGACTAATCCTGTATTCCTTCCTGGCTGCTCTTTCATCTGAACAACTCCTAGAGACTTCCTTAGTGGTCCAGGGGTTAAGACTCTCCACTCCCAATGCAGGAGGCCTAGGTTCCACTGCTGTCCAGGGAACTAGGTCCCATATGGCCCAGCTTCGCCACAACTAATAGTTCACATGCCACAACTAAAGATCCTATATGCCACAACAGAAACATTCCTCATGCTGCAACTAAAGAACTCTCAGGCTGCAAGGAAGATCAAGGATCCTGCGTGCCAAAGATAAGACCAAGCATAGCCAAATAAAGAAGTAACTAAATAAAAGAAGCCCCTATCTTCATCAATTTCACCATCACCTAAAATATACTCATCTCACAGACTTTGGTGGAATTATCAACATAGCCAAAAACCCTGAATGGAATGCCCTTTCAATAAAATGAGCTCTGTTTCCACAACTCACAGCAGAGTGTCAGCCCACTGGCTTCTGACTTTCTGGTTTCACTCTATTACATTTTTCACAGAAGCTCCTTGGAGATGATGTGCATGAAACATCTTGGTTGTGCACTGTGTTCATGGGCACTGAGACAGGAGCACAGGGCACATTCCACCCCCACCGCAGGGGGGATTTCTCTCTGGTCTATTCATGTTGCTCTTTAGTCACCCAATCATGTCTGACCCTTTTCTACCCCATGGACTGAACAGATTGCTCTGTTCATGGGATTCTCCAGGCAAAAATACTGGATTAGGTAGCCATTTCCTCCTCCAGGGGGATCTCCAGGGAATGTCCTGCATTGGCAAGTGAATTCTTGACCACTGAGCTGCCTGGGAAGCCTGATAATTGAAAAGTAATTGTTCAGGGTAGTTTCCCATACCAGGCTTAAGTCTCTTATCTTTGAGACCCAGCATCTGAGGGTCTGGCCTCTATTTAGTGTTTCCAGATCCTCTCCAGTGGGCTCAATATGTAGCCTAACTTAAAATTACCTCTCATGGACATTTATTGTCGTAAAGTCTCCAAGTGCCTTGCTTCAGTGTATTTACACTAGACTCCTCATGAGGAAGCCCTCAGTCCCCTCACCTCCTTACACCTCATTTTTATTGGGCCCCTAGGTCTTTGTTCACAAGCTACTTTATATGAATTGTTCTCTTAGACTCTAGAATCCTATAGGAAATGGTTCAGTTTATTTTTCTTAGCATACTCAATACTACTCAGAAGCCTCCAAAGAACAGATGCTAAATTGATATTTGAAGAATTACAGTGAAAGTGTGCAAGAAGTGAAGTTTACTGGGATTTCACTTCTCCCACATTCTTAAATAAGCTAAGCCAATCCAGGTATATACACTTCAGTTTTACAAAGAAAGAGTAAAAGGAATAAAACAAACCAAGAAGTGAATATCTTTCAAGATTTCTTTTTTTCTGTATCTGATAATCACAGACTTCACCTTGGAATAATTTCCATTTTTGCAAAAAATCCATATTACAATATCATGTTTTCTTGTTCCAAATGACAAGAAATGATTCAAGGACTTCAGTTTTTGCTATGTAATACAAAAATTATTTTTCAACTTGATAATCTGCAGTACATGGGGGAGCTGTGCCACTAGTATACTTAGACTCTGAAGCTAAACACATCTTTAATTAAAAGGAACAACATTTAAAAATAGAAAAAAGAAAAACCTCCAATTTGTACATACTGTATAGGAACACAAATACTTTATATGCTGTGTTTCCATGAGAAACACCTTGGCCTTCCGCTAGTGGGAAGATTGCCTGCTTTCTCTAAATGCAATGTGAAGTATCTGCTCAGACTTCACTAGGGGTGGGAGGAGCTTTGCACATGCTCGGGAAAGGGCACTGGCCCTGGCACCGTAGGAGCCCTGGCTGCAGCTCTGGCTCTGGCTCTGGTTCTCTTTCAGCTCTCAAAGCCTCTTCATACCAGGATGCGAAGGCACTGGACTTGGAATCATTGACCTTAGCCCCAAACTCCCATGTTCTTTTATATATCTATATCTATCATGGAAGCACTCCATATTAGTTTACAAAGATCATGCTCATTATTTTTTTATAGCTGTATAGTACTCCACTCTGTGGATATATATCATGTTCCTTCAGTTAGCATGTTCATGGATATGTGAGTATTTTCATATGGTTGTGGATGTCTCTTCAGGGTTAATTTCTGAAAACTAATTACTGGCTCAAATGTGAAAGCATATTTAGTTTTCTGATAATACCAAGTTGTGTTTAAGCTCTAATCTTATTTTTGACAAGTTGCTGTCAAAGAATGAGATTAGTACATTCTCTAACACTATATACAAAAATAAACTTAAAATGGATTAGAGACCTAAATATGAGTAGAAAACATAAAATTCTTAAAAGACACTATGAGTGGGACACTCTTTGACATAATTCATAATAACATTTTTTTGGATCTGTTTCCTAAAGCTAGGAAAATTAAAGCAAAAATAAATAAATGAGATGTAACTAAAGGTAAAAACTTTTGCACAGCAAAGGAAACCATCAGCAAAATGAAAAGACAACCTATTATATGGGAAAAAATTTTGCCAATGAAATAACCAATAAGGGATTAATATCCAAAACATATGAACAGCTTATATAACTCAACAGTTTAAAAAAAGAATTTAAAAAATGGGCAGAAGACTTAAATACACATTTTTCCAAAAAAGACATACAAATGGCCAAGAGGCACATGAAAAGGTGTTCAACATCGTTAATCATCATATGAATGCAAATTAAACCCACAATGAGGTATTATCTTATATCTCTCAGAAGGGCTATCATCCCAAAGGAACAGAAGTGACAAATGCTGGTGAGCATGTGGACAAGATCTGTACACTGTTGGTGGGAATGTCAATTGGGGCAGCCACCATGGATAACAGTAAGAAGGGTCCTCAAAATCTAAAAACAGAACTACCAAATGACCCAGCTATCCCACTCCTGGGTGTATATCTGAAAAAAAAAAAAACCCACTAATTTGGATGGTCTTTGTCAGGTACTCGATGCTTGTCTGAGTCTAAGGGTTTCCATTGCTCGTCTCCCCTTCTGCTCCAGCCTCATCTACTCTCTGCCAGTGAGCCCTCCCCAGTCCACCCTCCCTGGTTATTAAGAAGGCACCTGTGTCTGGCAGAGCCAATATGAGACGAAGAGATAGTCCTTCCCAGCCACCAGATAATCAGGAGTTTTGGCCGGATGTTTGAGCACACACTGAGACAGTGAGGAGTCAGACAAAAAGCACAGACTGTGGCGCTAAAATGGATTAATAAGGAATGTAGTGATGTGGCCAGTGACCCTGCAGCACAATATTCTGCGGGTCCAGCTGAGGATGATACATTTCATTGGCAAATCACAATTATGAAAAAGAACGGCAGCCCATATCAAGGCAGTGTATTCTCTCTGACAGTTCATTTCCCTAAAGACTACCCGTTCACACTACCTAAGGTGCATTTGCAACAGAATTTATCACCCAGGCATGAACACTAACGGCAGCACTTGGTTCGCTATTCTAGGATCACTATGGTCTCTTGCTTTCATGATTTCTAGAGTTCTGGTGTCCATTTGTTCCCTGCTATGCGATCCAAACCCAGATGATAGTCTCCCCAGTCCAGAGGTTGCACAGATCTATAAAACAGACAGAGATAAGTACACCAGAATTTTTCAGGAATGTACTCAGAAGTATGCCATGTAATGTTAACTTGAAAGTCAGAATAACCTTCATTAAAGCTTAAGTAAACTTTAAATAACTGTTTAAAATGAAAAGAATAATCCACTAATTCAAAAATTCCATGCACTCCAATGTTCATAGCAGCATTACTGAAATTTGCCAAGGTACAAAATAACCTATATGTATACAACCTACACACACACACACGTGTGTGTGTGCAAAATGGAATATTACTCAGTCATTAAAAAGAATGAACTTTTGCAATTTCTCAACAACATGTATGGAGTTGGAGGGTGTTATGCTATTAATTAGTAAATAGGTGGACAGTATTAATGAAATAAGTGATATAGAGGAAAACAAATGCTGTATGATACCACTGACATGGAGAATTTTAAAAATAAAACAGACTAGGGAAATGAAGCAGACTCACAGATATAGAGAACAAGCTATTGGTTACCAGTGGGGAGTGGCAAGCAGGAGGGGAAGGGCAGGAACAGAAGATTAAGCGGTGTAAACTAATACGTATACAATAAGCAACAAGGATATATTGTACAACAAAGGGAATATAGCCAATATTTTATAATAACTGTAAATGGAACATAACATTTAAAAACTGTGAATCACTTTGTTATTCATCTATAATTTATAAAATATTGTACATCAACTATGAAAATGAAGTGAAAGTATTAGTTGCTCAGTCTTGTCCAACTCTTTTTGACCACATAGACTGTAGCATACCAAGTTGCTTTGTCCATGAATTCTCCAGGCAAGAATACTGGAGTGGGTAACCATTCCCTTCTTCAGGGGATCTTCCTGACTCAGGGATTGAACCCAGGTCTCCTGCCTTTCACGCAGATTCTTTGCCATCTGAGCCACCAGGGAAGCCCACATCAACTATACCTCAGTTTAAAAAAATCTATTCTCTCAGGAACTTTCACATCCACAATACATTATTATTAACTATGGGCTTCTCTGGTGGCTCAGCAGTAAAGAATCTGCCTGTTGACGCAGGAGATGAGGGTTTGATTCCTGGGTTGGGAAGATCCCCTGGAGAAGGACATGGCAACTCAATCTAGTATCCTTGCATGGAAAATTCCACAGACAGAGGAGGCTGGCAAGCTACAATCCATGAGGTTGCAGAGAGTAGGAAACCACTTGGTGACTTCACAACAACAATGATTGACTGCACTCACCATGCTGTACATTACATACCTAGGGTTTCTTTATTTTGTAAGTGAAAGTTGTGAAAGTTTATGCCGTTTGGCCACTTACACCCATTTCATCCATCCTCCAACCCCCACTTGCAGCAACCATCAGTCTATTCTCTGTGAGTTCATTTTTCAAAAATTTTCACATATAAGTGAGATTATATAGTATTTGTCTTTGTCTGACTTATTTCACTTAGCATAATGCCCTTAAGGTGCATCAGTGTCACTGCAAATGGCCAGATTTCCTTTTTTTCTCTTATTGGCTAAATAATATCTGAGTGAGGATGAGTGTGTGTGTGTCTGTGTGTGTCTATGTGACATTATCTTTATCCATTCATCCATTAATGGACAGTTACGTTGTTTTCATAATTTGGTTATGGTAAATAATGTTTCAACGAACATGGTAGGGTTCAGATATCTTTTCCAGGTGTAGGCTTCATTTCTTTCAGCTAAATTTCCAGGAGTAGAGTTGCCAGATCACATGGTAGTTCTATCTTCAATTTTTTTTATGAGCATCTATACTGTTTTCCCAGAGAAGGCAATGGCACCCCACTCCAGTACTCTTGCCTGGAAAATCCCATGGACAGAGAAGCCTGGAAGGCTGCAGTCCATGGGGTCATGGAGGGTTAGACATGACTGTGCGACTTCACTTTCACTTTTCACTTTCATGCATTGGAGAAGGAAATGGCAACCCACTCCAGTGTTCTAGCCTGGAGAATCCCAGGGACAAGGGAGCCTGATGGGCTGCCGTCTATGGGGTCGCACAGAGTCGGACATGACTGAAGCGACTTAGCAGCAGCATACTGTTTTCCATAGTGGCTGCATCAATTTACATTTTCATAAACTCACATTTTCTTTAATGATTTAAGTATATCCTAAATGCAAAAGTTACATATGCTTCTAAATTTAAAAGGTATATATCTTTGAAATTTAGGAATGAGAGACTGAATACAGTAAGCTAGACCCATAACTAAACCACTTTAAATTTTTGTTCCCTTCTTATCCTATGTTAGTGTGGGATTTTTCACATTACCAAGGATACCCCTATTCCAATGCCATGTAATCTTGCTCTGGATCACACAGATGATTTAAAATTTTTCAGTTTGTATTTCAGAAAGCAAAATTCTTATTTCTAAATCTGTTAAACAGCAATAAGTGTGTGACCCGTGTCATTCATAAGCTTATGTTCTGAATCTAAATAAACTTTCTACTGAAAAGAAAATCACTTGCAAATTACCACCTCACCCCCGGCAAGCAAAGGGTAAGTTGAAAAGTTGTTGATGCCTATCAGGAACACAGGTTGACAGGCTTTTCTGATCACAAAGTGAAGAACGGATTCAGCCCACACTAGAGGTGAGATGAGTGGCCAGATGTGGCCATGGAGTGGGCACTGGCCACAGAAGGGCCATCACTGCCCGAGGCAGAAGTGCAGCTGCAGCTCTGGCTCCAGTGCTCTCCACTTCGTCTCTCCAAGTCGCCTCACAGTGGGGGCAGGAACGCAGTGGGGACAGTATAGTTGATCTTGGCCAAAAACTCCAGGACTTTCACCTTGCTGGTTTCCATAACGGCTCTCGGATCCCCCCATAGCGAGGGGGATCACAGCCAGGCAGTGTGAAGAGACATGAATTGACAAAATGTCAGCCTCANTGTTCTAGCCTGGAGAATCCCAGGGACAAGGGAGCCTGATGGGCTGCCGTCTATGGGGTCGCACAGAGTCGGACATGACTGAAGCGACTTAGCAGCAGCATACTGTTTTCCATAGTGGCTGCATCAATTTACATTTTCATAAACTCACATTTTCTTTAATGATTTAAGTATATCCTAAATGCAAAAGTTACATATGCTTCTAAATTTAAAAGGTATATATCTTTGAAATTTAGGAATGAGAGACTGAATACAGTAAGCTAGACCCATAACTAAACCACTTTAAATTTTTGTTCCCTTCTTATCCTATGTTAGTGTGGGATTTTTCACATTACCAAGGATACCCCTATTCCAATGCCATGTAATCTTGCTCTGGATCACACAGATGATTTAAAATTTTTCAGTTTGTATTTCAGAAAGCAAAATTCTTATTTCTAAATCTGTTAAACAGCAATAAGTGTGTGACCCGTGTCATTCATAAGCTTATGTTCTGAATCTAAATAAACTTTCTACTGAAAAGAAAATCACTTGCAAATTACCACCTCACCCCCGGCAAGCAAAGGGTAAGTTGAAAAGTTGTTGATGCCTATCAGGAACACAGGTTGACAGGCTTTTCTGATCACAAAGTGAAGAACGGATTCAGCCCACACTAGAGGTGAGATGAGTGGCCAGATGTGGCCATGGAGTGGGCACTGGCCACAGAAGGGCCATCACTGCCCGAGGCAGAAGTGCAGCTGCAGCTCTGGCTCCAGTGCTCTCCACTTCGTCTCTCCAAGTCGCCTCACAGTGGGGGCAGGAACGCAGTGGGGACAGTATAGTTGATCTTGGCCAAAAACTCCAGGACTTTCACCTTGCTGGTTTCCATAACGGCTCTCGGATCCCCCCATAGCGAGGGGGATCACAGCCAGGCAGTGTGAAGAGACATGAATTGACAAAATGTCAGCCTCAGACTGGGAGGAGTTAAACATTATAGACTCTAGAGCAATTCATACCAGGCTCCACACTCAGTTCTGTCACTTTAACAGCCTGGAGAATAGAAGTTCTTTGTCTGCTAAGTGAATTTGATAAGCCTTGTCTTACACAAGTATCAGAACATATAGAGCTTGTGTACAGCACTTGGCACTGCAGCTGGCAATGTTTAGGTCTTATGACGCTTATTTTCATACCAGAAGACAATCTATGGGAATTTCTACCTTCATCTATGGGAATTTTTCTTTATCCAGGAGAAACTAGAGACTATGTGGTCTTCTAAACAAAGAAAGCTAAGTCAATCAAACTGCTGCTTAGCAAGAAACTGTAGGGCTTCCCAGGTGGCTCAGTGGTAAAGAATCTGACAACCAGGAGAGGTCAGTTCAATCCCTGGGTTGTGAAGATCCCCTGGAGAAGGAATTGGCAATCCACTCCAGTATTCTTCCCTGGAAAGTTCCATGGACAGAGGAGCCTGCCAGGCTACTGTCCATGGGACCACAATGAGTCAGACATGACTTAGCAACTAAACAAGTAACCCTAAGTAAATTTAGAGGCAAGTGTTTTACCAGGATGCAGCGCAAAACCTTATAGAATTTATGTCAAGGACCAGTAATTCCCCTGCCTCCCAAAGCCCTGCCGACAAAACACCCCGATTTTCGTGTATTTCACCACCACTAAAATCTAGCCCTGCTCAGGTCTACTAGATTACGCTCGAGATACCCTCATGTGTGGAGTGTGCTGGGGCTCCTTCCGTTCAGGGTTGAGTGCCAGCACAGTGACGTCTCAACATCCCATCATAAAGGTGATGATAATATGCATCAAACACCTGGTTTGTGGACTGTGTTCCCCTGCACTGGGGCAGGAGCACTGGACACCTTGTTCTGTCCCCCAGGCGGAGAGTCCCTCTGGTTGACTCACAATCTCAGGGTAACTGTTCAGGGCAGCTTCTCATTTCAGTCTCAGCCTCCCAAGTCTGAGGCCCACCATCTGGGGATCTGGGCCCGGCTCACCATTATCACAGGTTCATCCAGCCCACCACGCAGCCAACTTAAAATGACCTCCCAAGAAGGAACAGGAATGCAAAGAAGATGGATATTCTGATTAGCTTTCCAGCCCACCTTTGCCTCTCACAACTTAAAAGGTTGGGAGTGTTGGTCGAACGCAGTGAAATAGTTGCCTCAGACCTCACTAGGGGCTGGACGTGACTTTGGAGCACACACTGGCCTTGGCAAGACTACAAACCCTGACTGCAGCTCGGGCTCTCTCGGCGTCATCTCAGAGCCTCTTCATAACGGGGTGGGAAGGCAACTGGGGATGTCGCCATTGACCTTGGCCAAAATACCAAACCTCAAAGTTTTGGTTTAAGAGAATAAAGGCTGAGAGAATTCATACCTCACTGCTCTCATCCCAGCTCCCTCCCCAGCATCCTCCCTGCTTTTTGTCACTTGTCTTAGATCGTCACACCACCTTCCTTATGGAATCACTGCTCACGTGCTCAAGACATCTACAGGCAGGTGCAGGGTCTCCTTTATCTTTGNTGGTTTAAGAGAATAAAGGCTGAGAGAATTCATACCTCACTGCTCTCATCCCAGCTCCCTCCCCAGCATCCTCCCTGCTTTTTGTCACTTGTCTTAGATCGTCACACCACCTTCCTTATGGAATCACTGCTCACGTGCTCAAGACATCTACAGGCAGGTGCAGGGTCTCCTTTATCTTTGCATCACCCCCACCAGCACAGAAGCTTCTGAAGAGCAGATGCTCAAGTAAAGACGGGAATAAAGGAGCCACCAAGCAAGGAATGTAGTTTCTTACTGTTTATTTTTATTGGCATTCTTGAATAAGCTAGCAAATCTAAGTGTATCGCTAAGGGTGTTACCAGATGTTATAAAGAGAAAGGTGAATAACATAAATCAAAACTTGACTACAGCTTACTTTGTTTTC
This sequence comes from Neotragus moschatus, assembly GCA_006410615.1. Lineage (NCBI taxonomy): Eukaryota > Metazoa > Chordata > Mammalia > Artiodactyla > Bovidae > Neotragus > Neotragus moschatus. The sequence goes on along the minus strand of SJYA01003638.1, from coordinate 239,131 downwards.
ATCTGTTTTAAAGCCACAGCATTCTTTCACATTTCCAAGAAAATTCCTATTCCAAAGCTATGTTATCTTGTTCTGGATCCCAAAAAGATGCAAGGATTTTTTGAATTACACTATACAGTGCCAAAACTCTTACTCTTAGATCTGACAGATAACAACAAAACTGTATTCCATGTCATTTATAAACTTGGATTCTGAATCTAAACAAACATTATAGGAAAAGAAACATTTGAAAGGTAACAGGGTAAAACAGGAGCACAAAAAAGATGTATATTATGACCTTTCCAGCCACACTTTATCCTCTCACTACTAAAAAGGTTGGCAGTATTGGTCAAAGTGAAGAAGCTGCCTGAGACCTCACTGGGGGCTGGATGGATCGTTGGGTGGGACCTTGGAGTGGGCAGTGGCCTTGGCAGCAGCACGAGCCTTGCCTGCAGATCTGGCTTTGGCTCTCTCTTCCTCATCTCTCAAAGCCTCCTCATAATGGAATGGGAAAGCACTGGGGTCGGTACTATTGATCTGGGCCACAAACTCCAGCACCTTCATCTTGGTGGTTTCAGCGTAGGCTCTTGGGCCCCACACAAACTCATAGCTCAGGGGATTGCTGTCAGGAATCTGACGATACACCAGGTACTTCTCCTTCACCAACTCTTCAGTGATGAACTTCCTGGGCTCCCCAAAGATTATGTGTGTCTTTCCATCATAGATGCCCAGAATATTCAGGAACTCCCAGATCTCTGCCTCAGAGGCGCAATTGCCATTCAGGAAGATCACACCCAGCAGAGGCATCAGAAGCCCATTCTTTGGCACCTCCAAGGTACTGCCCGGCACATCATCTTTGGCAAGGCCCTCCTTGCTGACCAGGGTATAGGACTGACCATTCGGCTGAACTTCCTTCAATTCAAGGCCAAACACCAGCTCTATGCGATCAGTGGCTTTCTTGAGGATTTCAGGGAACCGTGCCTTGAACATTTTGTGGACAAGCTTCAGCATATCCATCCTCCTAATGGGCTCTTTCATCTTAAACTTCTCTAGCATGAAGTGCATCAACACTCCTGCCTTCCTGGTCAGAAGATCTGGAGGAGCGATCTTAGCAAAGGTTGAGGCCTGGGAAGAATTTTTACGTTCCTTAACTTGATGCCTGCCACGTGCTTTACTTCTTGGGCGTGAAGCCCCTACAACAGGAGAGCAAGTGGCTGCAGCTCCCTGAGGCTTCTGGCCTGCATCACCAGTGGGGGAGCCCGGGGGCATACTCTCAGAAGTAGGGGTCGGGGAGGCAGCAGCCTGAGCATCCCCGAGATCCTTGGTCTCCATGCGTGCCTGGTGGCGTTTCTCACGTGCACGGCGCTTGCTCTTCTGCCCCCGAGGCATGACTATCAGCAGCACAGTGGGCAGGGGAGCAGGCAGGCAAGTAGGTGATGCTGGCACCTGGAGAAGGGAAGATGAGTGGATGAGCTCCTTCAGCATGGAGGGAAAAAGGCTGCTCTGCCTGTTTCCTTGAAAGCATTGCTCCAGGAACCGTGGGCCTCCTGTTCTTGGTCAGCCTATCCCCTGAGAACCCGGTGTAAGAAGTGAGAGCAAGCCAGCCTCAGGATACAGCCTGCCTGTGGCTGCCTCCAGTGACAGCAGATCCCGGGAGCGGGGCCTTCTGTGGGTCCTTCATTCACACACACAACTGTCACATCATCTCTTAGTGGGGCCGGGACCCCTGCCATGTGCCACTTGAAAGGTGATGCCTCAAAGCTCCCTGGGACCCATGAGAAGGAACTGAGTCATGGACACTAGGGGTGGATGGCACTGGCAGTTCTGGGGACTGCTCTGTCCTGAACTCGGTTCTCCACCATTCAGGGTGGTCCTCATCTTGTCAACACCAAGGCTATGGGCCCCTCCCTCCTGCCTCTGGTGCCGCCCTTCAGGTGAAGAACCTTATCTCCCTTCGAAATGTAGAGGAAGCGTGCTACCTTCAGTCCTCATTCGCAGTCCCCACTTTGACTCCTGCGAGGATCTGGGGGCTCCTTTCTCTCCTGGCTTGAGGACCTTTCCTCACAGCAAGGCCAACAGCTCCCTGAGATCGAATGGGGGAAGCCAGGGTGGCCTTACCTGGCCCTACCGCCCATGGTCTCTGGGGCCTGAAGAGCTGCAGCAGGAGGTTGAGGCCCTGTAATGGGTGCTACTCATGCAAGGTCCCTAGATTTTACTCAGGGGAGAGTCTAAGATTCCTTCCTCTGCTGACCCATTAGACTAAGGCACTCACTTCCCTGTTAGCTGTGAGTGAGGCACACTTCTGCCTGCCATGTATGCCGGGGGGCACCAAGGAGTGACAGTGAGGAATTCTGGGAGTTTCCCACAGTCCTCAGTACCTTCTCCATGAGTCCTGGCAAATGTTAGAAATTCTCCCTCTGCTGACCTGAGCACATTGAGGTTCCCAAGGTGAAAGAAAGTGTGAGCCACCTCCAGTCACCCCTGTCCCTGACCTCCCTGGGATGGCAGCAGGGGCTGGACTCTCTGGGACTCCACTGTTCTGTCATCACTGGCCCCTCGTCCTCACTTGGATGTGATCTATGCTCCTCCCTTAGTACACCCCGAGTCTTCTGGCCTCAGATCAAGGCCCACATCTCCCTGAGTTCCTGGGGCTGGAAGTGAGGGGTGATATCTGGCGATCTCTGCCTGGGGTGCCCCAGGGATGACAGGGGCTAGGACTTTGCGGGCCCCCACTGCTTTGGGTAGGTGCTCATCTGAGTCATCTCTCTGGGTCCTTACCGTGACTCTGTGACTCTAGGCAAGACCAGGAAATCTCTGTCTCGACTTGAGATCTCTCCCCTCCTACTAAGGCCCCCATCTCCCTGAGACCCACTAGAATGCAGCAACATTTTCCCAATCTCTAGCTACAGCTGTGTGTGGACTCCTGATGTGGACAGTCAGGAAGAGATTCTGCACTGCCCTCTGTTGTCGTGGGGTAGGTGGATGGTCCCCTCAATTCATTCTTAGGTCCTCTTCTGGGCTCCTGGTACTAGCTGCAAATGCTCCAGTGGTGGACCTGAACCCATACTCCCATCAACAAGGTTCCTCACCCCCTGCAAGGCTCTGGGCAGAAGCAAGTGGGGGTCCTCTGGTCCCCATGCCTGGGTCTCCCAGGTCTGAGAGGAGTGATGTGACTATGTGGTTCACGTCCTTCTGGGTGGGGTTCTCGCATGTTCATTCAGTGTTACCACTGTGACTCCTTTTAGGAACCGGGCTTCCTCCCTATGTTGAATGAGGCTTCACCCATCACACTGAAACCCCAATGTCCCTGAGACCATCCTTGGAGGAAATGAGAGGGCACCTCAGCCTGAGAGCTCTAACCCGGCTTCCCAGGGCGATGGCAGAGGTGGCACTCTGTGTGGGCTCCTCTGTTCTGGGGGAGTCAGTTGTCTCCTTCCTCACATAGAACTGGTGCCTCAACATCTGTCATGGGCTGGGACTCCTCGATTTCTTCTGACTTGGGCAGCTGGATCTGAAACCAAGGCCCTCATCTCCCTTGGACCCCACAGGCAGAAGTCAGGGGCACCGGAGCTAGCCAGCTCTGCCCTGGGACCCCTGGGGCTGACAGCAGAGGCCACATCAGATGTGGCTCTCTCTACCGTGTATGGATCTTCCGCTCGACTCTGCCCTCTGTCAATCTGAGCCCAAAACCCTGCAAAAAGGTCTTCACCTTTCTGGGACCAGAGCTGACAGAGTGAGCCACATCCTGCCAAAACTGATTTGGGGCTATGCTGCTAACCACAAGGGCAGGACTCTCGACCCCCGCCCCCTGCCCCAGTTCTGGAGCCAGGGGCTCCCTCAGTCCTCACTCAGGATTCTGGCCTCCAGTTTGGGTAGGGTTTGGGAGTCTTTCCTCTGCTGACCCGAGTCTACATGCCCCAGAGCAAAGCTCTCACCTCCCTGAGTGGCTAGAGGAGATACTGGGGGCTCCATATCCAGCTACCTTGTTTGGGGATGCCCAGATCTGAGAGCGGGGCTGCTCCTTAGTGCAGCAATCCGCTTGGATGCCAGGCCTGCTGACTAGCATTGAAGGTCCTGACTTGACTCCTAAAGCTGAGACTCCTCCCTATGCCTAATGGGGTTACCTTATCTATCTTTCTATCTCTTTATTTACCTTTCACACCCATTGATTTTATTATGTAACTAGTAGTTTGTTCATCTTAATCTTTCTCATCTATTTCTCTCTTCCCCCACAGTCCCTACCCTAACTCCCATCAATGACCACCTCCTTTTTTTTCTCTGCATCACAACTCTTTCTGTTTTACAGATTCCTCATGGAAGTGCAATCATATAGTTTCTTTTTCTCTAACTTATTTCACGTAACATACATAATACTCTCTAGGCCCATGCCCTTTTATATAAATGCCTTTCTCTACTTGAACGTCTCTTACCCTCAATGCCTGCCACCACCCCCACCACAAAAATGATGGGTTCTCTCAGCCTGAATTACTCTGATAATTTGGACCCCTATGGTAGAAGTCCAAACCTTCCCAATCTAATGCCTAATGATCTAAACAGGAGTAGATGTGATAAAAACAGAAATAAAGTAACAATGTAACTTAAAGCATCCTGAAACCATCCCTTTACCCTAACCCACCCTACCCTCATGCCACCCTACCCTCCCTTGTCCACCCCGTCACGCCCCATGCCACCAGCTCACTCCACCCCATGCAAAAACTGTCGTCCAAGAAACCGGTCCCAGGTGCCAAAAAGATTGGGGGCTGCTACTGCAGGTCCCTGCAGCAGTGGCGGCAGGAAGGGCCTCACCTCTTTGGAAAGAGATACCCCTGTGAGCCCTGACGGCCCCATCTTTTCACCTTTTGAGAACAAGACTACTCCCTTCACCTAAAAAGGTCGCCCTCTTTAAACAAAGCCGCCTGACCCGCTGCGGCCCTCCACGTGGCAACTTCAAGATGGCTCCTCGGCCCTGTAATTCAGGACAAGGCCAGTGAAACTGTGTATTGCAGGGGTGGGATGGGGCTGGGTCACTTTTATTACTGGGAAGGTTGAGAAATTCCCTTCAGCTACATTCAGGTCCTCACCTTGGCTCTGGACGAGTTCTGGACAATCAATCTCTGCAGAACAGACACCACAGCAAGCGGTGGAGGACCTCGCCTCAGAAGCGGAAGTGGAGAGGCGGGGCCTACGGCCCTACGTGGGGTCTCCCAGGGATGACGGCAGGGGCAAGGGCCTATGGAAACCCTGGTAGCTCAATATTCACCCGTCCTTGGATCCTGTCTTACAATCGACCCTGTGCAACCTATCAGAACTTGTGACGCCTCCATCTATGAATTCGAGTCTTTCAGCCTCCAGACAAAGCCCTTGCTTCCCAAAGTCCCTAGTGGGGGGAGTCGGCACTGCTCTGAGCAGTGAGGAGGGGCACCACTATGTAAGCCTCCCTCTTTTAGGGGAGGCCCTCTCACTAGTACCGACGGTCCTCACTTTAAGTCCGGTTATGGTCAAGATGCCTTTTTCTGCAGATCTGGGGTCCAGTTCCACTAGAGGAGGCCCTGCCCTCCCTGAGATCACACAGGTGGAATGAGGGGACCACTCAGAAGTAGCTCTTTTTGGTCTCTTAGGGCCAAGAATTTACAGAATTCTGTTTAGCTCCCTCTCCAGAGGTCCCCTCTAACACTCAGCATTATTACATGAGGTTCTCCTTGGATTCAGGTCCCTCCCTCTGTGAAAATACTAGACAGAGGTCTCACCTCGCTGAGCCTTTACAGAATGAAATCAACCTAACATCTGTGCCCAGAGCTTCCTGGGAACCACAGTGTCAGAGATTTTCCAGGGCCTCCTTTGATGCAGTGTATGCTACTGTGTGTCCACTTTCAGGTCCTCACATTGATACATGACGAATCCTGTAACTCCACTCTCTGCTTTATGAAGTTACTTGTCTTACATCAAGGTCCTAGTCTCCTTGAGAATTCCAAGTTGGAAGTCAGGGTGATCCTCATTACATCGTAGTCCATTGGAGCCTCCTAGTGGGGATGCAACTCGAGTCCTTCTGGACTCCTCTTACTCAGCATCATCCTCACTACACCTCCCACAGCCTGGGACTGCTCTTTCTACTGATCTGAGATTCATCTTCTTAGTCTTTGGGTGACCCTTATATTCAGGGGTGACTGTCTCCTCGGTCCTCCTTCATGGAGGTTCCTATGTTAGCTTCTGTCACTTGATTAAAGGCTTCCTTGGAAATGAATGTTCCTACAACATTTGAGCAGCTACCCTCTAGCAAATATTGGGAAAATGGGTCTCTGTCCCCAAAATGATATAAGATTAGGAAAATGCAGCACAAATCAAGGAATTCAAGATACATGTTATGCTGTCAGAGAAAGAGAATTGATATATTCTTTCTCTTCAATCAGATTTAGGGTGTGTGTTTATTCACACAGTCATGTCCAATTCTTTACAACCCCATGGACTGTAGCCTGCCAGGCTCCTCTGTCCATGTGGGTTCTCCAGGCAAGAAACCTGGAGTGGGCTGTGTCCTCCAGGGCATGTTCCCAACCCAGGGATCAAATCCAGGTCTCCTGCATTGCAGGTGCATTCTCTAACATCTGAGCCATCAGATTTAGGTTAGTTCTAAAATCTTTATTTTGGGACTGTCTTGTTGATCCAGTGGTTAAGACTCTGTGCTTCCTGCCTGGGTTTGATACCTGGTCAGGTACCTGGATCCCACATGCCACAACTAAGTGTTCATTTGCCACAACTAAAAATCTCACATGCCACAACTAAAGAGCCTGCCCATGGCAAAAAAGATTCGAGTGTCACAACTAAGACCCAGAGCAGTCAAACAATAAAAATAAAAATAAATATTTTAATTAAATAAATATTTACTTTCTACAGAGAGGGATAGTGGCAGATAATCTTGTAAGCCTTGACGACTTGAGGGTGCTTAATTTTGCACAAGCAGATGATCATATTGTTACTGAGCATTATCTCTTTGTCTCCTTTATTTATCACTCTTAATTATTTGGTTAATTTTTATGTATTATGTGGCAGTATTGATGAGACGGGAGTTTGGGAACGAATGGATACATGTATGTGGATGGCTGAGTCCTTTCACTGTTCACCTGAACCTGTCGCAATATTGTTAATTTGCTAAACCCCAACACAAAATAAAAAGTTGAAATTAAAGAAAAATGGTGCTTCCAGTGCAAGGAGTGTGAGTTCAAATCCTGGTTGAGGAACTGAGACCCCATATGCCATATACCAATCAATCCATCAATCAATAAATTATCATCATAGAAAAAAGTGACAGGGCGCCATGAAAGAAATAATTGATAAGCTAGATTTCATTCCCTTTAAACTTCTGCTCTGTAAAAATATACCAAGAGAACAAGAAGATGAGCCATAGTCTGGGAGGAAATATTTGCAAAAGACATATCTGATAAAGGCTCTAATCTAAAATATACAAAGAACTCCTAATATTAATAAGAAAACTAACATCTAATAAAAGTAGACAAAACATATGATCAGATACCACACCAAGGAAGATACACAGATAGCAAACAAGCATATGAAAACATGCTCAGCCTTATATACCATTCAGTTCAGTTCAGTCGTTCAGTCGTGTCTGACTCTTTGCAACCCCATGAATCGAAGCACGCCTGGCCTCCCTGTCCATCACCAGCTCCCCAAGTTCACTCAGACTCACATTCATCGAGTCAGTGATGTCATCCAGCCATCTCATCTTCTGTCATCCCCTTCTCCTCCGGCCCCCAATCCCTCTCAGCATCAGGGTCTTTTCCAATGAGTCAACTCTTCGCATGAGGTGGCCAAAGTACTGGAGTTTCAGCTTTAGCATCATTCCTTCCAGAGAAATCCCAGGGCCGATCTCCTTCAGAATGGACTGGTTGGATCTCCTTGCAGTCCAAGGGACTCTCAAGAGTCTTCTCCAATGCCACAGTTCAAAATCATCAATTCTTTGGCGCTCAGCCTTCTTCACAGTCCAACTCTCACATCCATACATGACCACTGGAAAAACCATAGCCTTGACTAGACGGACCTTTGTTGGCAAAGTAATGTCTCTGCTTTTCAATATGCTATCTAGGTATACCATTAGGAAACTGCAAATTAAAATACAGAAGCAGATACCACAACATGCCTTTCAGAATGGTCAGCATCCAAAGGACTGACAACACCAAATGCTGGTAAGGATGTGAATCAATAAGAACTCTTATTCCTTGGTGGTTGTGATGCAAAATGGTAGAGCCACTTTGGAAGACAGCTTGCAATTTTCTCAGTAAACTATACATATTCAACACTGCTAGTAGAAATGTAAATTGATACAGCCACTATGGAAAGTAGTATCCAGGTTCCTCAAAAAGCAAAAATAACACATCATATTCTCTGCAGTTCCACTACTGTCCAAAGGAATTGAAATCAGGACCTTGAAGAGAGCTCTGTACTCCCATGTTCATTGCGGCACTACTCACAATAGCCAAGAAAGGGAAGCAGCCTAGGTGTTCAGTTACAGATGAAGGGATAAAGAAGATGCAAAATATACATACAATGGAATACCATTCAGCCTAGAAAGAAGCTAACCTCTCCAGTTATGACAGCGTGGATAAATCTAGAGGACATTATGCTACAGTGAAATAAGCCAGACACAGAAGGAGAAACACTGCTTGATGTCATTTATATGAGGAAACGAAAATGGTCAAAGTCAAAAAAGCAGAGCATAGTGGTGGTTGCCATGGGCTATGGGAGAGTGAATGAGAATGAACTGTAGACTTAAAAAATATTCAGAACCTAAAAGTTGATAGTTATGCCCAGAAAGCACAGAGTGCGCCTGTCTAGCGGTTTCTGGGCATCATCCCACCTAGGGGACGGTCACCCTGATTTCTCAGAAAGCTTGTGGAGAGAAGGTAACGTGAATAAAACATCTAACCTGCACAGTGTTTACGTGCACCCAAACAAGAGCACAGGACACATTCCACGCCAGCGTCATGTGATTTCTGTCTGATTTACTCACAATCCCAAAGCCCAGGCAGACTCAGAAAATACTGCAAGTTTGGTTCTCAACCCCCAAAGGAAAGTCCATATCACAATGCAGTCACAAGAATTTTTTGGTTTCCCAGTGCTTCCATAAAATTTATGATTATATTACATTTTAGGCTATTAAGTGGGCAATAGCATTATGCCTCAGATCAATATAGGTATTTTAAATAAAAACACCTCTTTGCTAAAACAAATGCTAACAATTATCTGAGCCTTCAGTGAGTCCATCATTTTTGCCGCTGAGGGTGTGAACATCGCGAGAGCTATCAAAATGTGACACAGACATGAAGTGAGCAAACAGTGTTGGAAAGATGGAGCCGAAAGACTTGCTGGAAGCAAGGCTGGCTAACACAAACTTTCAATTTGGTCAAGAGAAAGAACAAAGAAAAGAAAAGCAGTACCTGTGAAATACAATAAAGCAAAGTGCAACAGAGTGAAGCGTGCCTATAACTGTTAAGGGCACTTCCCCATCCCAGGCTTTGCCTTTAAACTATGCGGCCTACCACATGAGAACCTGGTCTCTGGTCACAATTACCACAGCCTCATCCAGCCCGCCATGCACACAACTTATAGTTCCTTCCCACTGAAGGACTTATATTTTCCCAAGGCCCACCACTACCTTGCCTCAGGGAATTCACATTTGACTGCCGTCATGTCACCATTTCCCTTACATGACAGCTGTCTCTCGACTCTATAATTTTATGGTCAGTGGCTAGATCTTTTCCTCAGCTCCCCAAGTACTAGCATGGAGCCTACTAAGAGCAGCAGCTCAGTTCATGTTTGGGGAATAAAGGAGCCTGTGAGCATGATGTTGAAATTATTAGAATTTAATTCTACATTTTGAATTAACCAGGTATATATTGTTGTTTATAATTTTGTAAAACACAGAGTACAAGGCATGAGGAATCCAAATACCGACCATCTTCCTTTTCCTATGTTTCTTGATCCCGCATATTTTACTGCTTAACTTTTTCATATTTTCAAGGAAATAACATATTGCAATGCCATGTTATCTTTCANCTCAGTGCTGTGTGGCAGGTGGGGGTGGTGCAGAGGGTACTCTCTATTGATTCCCCTGTTGGTGGGTGAGTGCAGTCATCAGTTCTTTCAGGGTCCTCATCCTGACTCCTCTGAAGCCCTGGGTCTCCTACCTTGGCATAATTGAGGTCATTTACTTAGTGCAAACACCTTTACTTCTCTGAACTCTCCAGACAGAAGTGAGAAGACTGCTCATCTTCACAGATACTCTAGGTTTCTACTTGGAAAAAGGCCAAAATTTATGAGAACTTAATTTTAGAGTTGGTATCTGCCTTAGTCCTTGCTCAGGTCTGGGTAGAATTCAGGACTCTTCCCACCAATAACCGGGGTAGTTCAGTCTCAGAGCAAAGTCCTGAATTCCCCAAGTCCCTGGAGAGGTAAAGTCAGGGTATTACATACATGACTACCCCCTCGCTGGAGCCTCCCAGATACATAGGCACTCTGCTTTGTGATACCACCCCTAAATGGGGAGGGGCCCCCAATCAGTACTTAGGGCGCTCACATCTCTGCAGTCAGGACCGAGGTATCCTCCATCTGCAACCAGGGGCTACTCCTGACCAAAGCCCTCCCATCCCTGAGGCTTTCCGGGCCGAATTCAATTTGATGGCTCTGCTGGGGCTTCCCAGGGCTCATAGCAACATTGAGACTTGGTGCGGCCCTCTTTGTTATGGGCTGAGCGGCCCCTGCCTCAGTCCAAGCTCAGGCTTCACCTCAACTCTGGAGCAGCCCTGGGAATCCACCCTCCACCAGCCAGAGGCCAGGCCCTCAAACTTAAGTCCTTACTTCCTGGAAGGTGAAGATCAGAAGTGAGGATGACTCATATCTGGCCATGATGCTCAGGGTCTCAGACGGTACAGTAGGGGTGGGTAAGAATCCGGGTGGGCGTGGTTGTTTTACAGTCCTCACCCAGCATTCCAATGTTCCTATCTGCCAGAGAATAATATACATTCCTTTACTGAACNAGGTGAAGATCAGAAGTGAGGATGACTCATATCTGGCCATGATGCTCAGGGTCTCAGACGGTACAGTAGGGGTGGGTAAGAATCCGGGTGGGCGTGGTTGTTTTACAGTCCTCACCCAGCATTCCAATGTTCCTATCTGCCAGAGAATAATATACATTCCTTTACTGAACTGTGTCCACAAGCATCCAAACAAAGCTTCACCTCCTAGAATTCAGCGGGGAAGTCCAGGAATTGAGTTCAAGGGTGCTGCTTTCTGTCACCATCTTTACTGCCCATGGCCTGTTAGCACTCAGGGCTCTCCCTGTGACTGGAGTTAGGGCCTCGGTTTCCTTCACTTCCAGAAACAAATAGTCGCTTAGATCTTAAAGAATCTCTTAGATCAAGATTTACCAAAGAAATAAACCCAACAACATTGTAGGAACCCTGCCAACCATAAAGGTGAGACTTTGTGGGTTTCACTTTGTTACAGGAAGGGCAATGGTCCCATGAGTCCACATTCAGGTCCTCACCTTGTCTTCAGGTCAGTCCTGAGAATCCACTCTCGTTTAAATGAACACCCTGAACAGTAGTCAGAGCTCATCACCACCAGCACAGAAGTTTGGAGGAGCCAATTCCAGTGATGGCTACCCTGTGCGGGATCTCTGAGGGATGATGGCAAGAGCAGGGCTCTGTGGGGACTCCATCGTTCAGTGTTCAGCAGTCCCTGGGTCATCCCTTAGGGTCCTCCCTGCACCGTCTGTCAGAGCCTGAGTCCCCTTACTCTATGGACTTGAGTCCTCCTGCCCCCAAACCAAGCCCTCACCTCTCCAAGTCCCTAGTGGGGAGTCAGGGCACTTCTCTGACCATCTCTCCATGACATGGGGAGTGCCACTGTGTGAGCCTTCCTCCTTTGTGGGAGAGATCCTCTCATTAGCACTGATGGTCCTCACCTTCACTGTGATGATGGCCAAGATGCCATGCTCCTAAGAACTGGGGTTCCATCCTGATAGTAAAAGCCTTTCCCTCACTGAGACCAGACAGAAATGAAGAGGCTTCCCATCCCTATAACTCTGCCTGGAGCCTCTGGGGTTAAAATAGGGGCAGGGGTCTGTAAGGCCTCCTCATCTGTGGGTCTAGCGATACTTCTTTCTACACTCAGGGACCTCACCATGGTCCTGGTCAGTCCTGGAACCTGACCCTCCAACCTGAGATTCTCCCTCTACTGAACTGAGGCCATTCTTCTTGGACTGACACTTTGACCTCACAGAGAACTACAAGGCTTATAAGAGACAATGCCCACTCTGGGTATTCTAAGTCCAAGAGTAAGTTGGGCAGGTCTCTGAATGACCTATATTTTAGGGTGGTTGTCTCTCCAGTCCTCACTAATGGGGGCCCTCATTTTGTCTATATCTTGGATTAAATGATTCCTGGGGAACACCACATGCCTGTAAAATCTTGAGAAGTATCTCTAATGCAAATCTTACAGTTTCATGTCCCAGACTTGGGGACATGAGATAGGGAATCACCAGAGAAGGCAGGGGGCAGGATGGGGTATGCTCAGAGAAACATGCTGAGCCGTCCTTTTTGGGAGGTGGGAGGAGGATTCAGGATGGGGGGAGACATATGTATACCTGTAGCTGATTCATGTCAATGTATGGCAAAAGCTACCAAAATATTGCAAAGTAGTAAGCCTCCAATTAAAATAAACTAATATTTTAAAAAAGGCAGAGTCAGACTCTTATGTGAATTGTTTTAATTGATTAATAGGCATACCTTTAAAAATTGTACTTCACTTGATCATAATTCACAAATACTGTGTTTCATTACAAAATGAAAATTTATGGTAACCCTGCATTGAACATGTCTACGGTACCATTTTCCCAAAACCGTGTGTTCACTTGGGGTCCCTGTGCCACATTTTGTTACTTCTTTAAATATTTTAAACTCTTTCCTTATTTTATTTCTTATGGTGCTCTGATAAGTTCTCTTTGTTACATTGTAATTGTATTATAAATTAAAATTAAGTTATGTATATTTTTTAGACATTTTCCAGTAGGTGTACAATAGGGTTAACAACTTTTATAAGCACTGGGAAACCCTGAAATTCCTGTGATTTACTTTATGGCTATATTCACTTTATTGCAGTGATCTATAACCCAACCCACCATATCTGAGATATGTGCACACTTCTAAAGGAAAGGAGCCATCCAAAATAGCTTTGTGCTATTCTAATTGAGGTTATCTGGCACTATAGAGAGATAATCTCATTGCCCCTATCATCTGTTTCTTCTCCTTATTGCTGTCATTTCTTGAGGTAGCCTTCAAGGCTTTGTGCCTAAAGAAGTGTACTGGAATATAGCCAGAGTCTTTACTTTTATTCCAAGATACATTTGAGTGTTAAGGAACACAAGCTCTGCTTAGGGCAAGAGGAGTATAACAGTGTGGGATCTAGAGGAATTCAGAGAGGGATCTAATTCCAGGCCTATCAGTCACTAGTGTTCCCCAGCAAGGGCTCGCTGCCTGATGCACATAGAAGCCAATACTATGGAATGAGCTTTTGAGAGAAAAACTTTAATCCAAGGTGGAGTAGCAAGAAGACAGGAAGTAGGGCTCTCAAATCTGTCTCCTCAATCCAGAGTTTGAGGTAAAATTAAAGGATTTAGGGGAACTTCCAGAGAAGGCAATGGCAACCCACTCCAGTACTCTTGCCTGGGAAATACCATGGATGGAGGAGCCTGGTGGGCTGCAGTCTATGGGGTTGCTAAGAGTCGAGTATGACTGAGCGACTTCACTTTGGCTTTTCACTTTCATGCATTGGAGAAGGAAATGGCAACCCACTACAGTGTTCTTGCCTGGAGAATCCCAGGGACAGGGGATCCTGGTGGGCTGCCATCTATGGGGTCGCACAGAGTTGGACACGATTGAAGCAACTTAGCAGCAGCAGGGGAACTGCAAATTTGGAAGCTAATTGACTAGCCTTGAATTAGTTCATGGAAGCTATTCATGCTGCTAGAAGCCAGATTTTCTATATTGAAGGACTTCATACAGTTCTCCCATGGCAACATTCCTACTCTGAGAGTTCCACAGGCTGAACCCTTTTGGTTCGGGGGTCATCCTGGAAACAGGGGCTTTTTGCACATGCCTGGTGCTGTCTCTAAAAATAACTCAAGGTTTCATTAACCAACCACAATTTTAAGGAAGCAAAACACGTTTAAATTGGTCGATGTTTTATGTTTCAGTCCCCCCATGTCTCTTTGTACATTCTTCAATCTTGCGGGAAATCATCCTCAATTCTCTGAAAAGTGAAAATGAAGTCACTCAGTTGTGTCCGATTCTTTGCAACCCCATGGACTGTAGCCCACCATACTTCTCTCTCCATGGGATTTTCCATGCAAGACTACTGGAGTGGGTTGCCATGATAATCCCAGGTCTCAAATCTTTGTACCAACCAGACTGGAGTATTATATAAGCATTAAGAAGATTGGATTAATTAGTATTTAAGAAACGTAATTATCAGAGATTTAACTTCCTTCACATGTCTCTTTATAGGCTATTGCTTTAGGTTTGACATTTTGGTGCCTGGATGGACTTTTATTACTATTGGGTTAGCTGTCTTGGCTCTTCCTGGCCACTCATCAGCCCAAACTGAGCACTTCAATTTGACTGACTGATTTCTTCCACTGTAGTGCTCAAAATAGTTTACACTTTGACCTGCAAACAGAGCCTGGACCAACTGCCTTAACCAGTGCTTGATGCCTCTTCGAAGCCTTCATGGATTGCAGCTGTCATCAACCAGCAGTTTTATCAGGAGTTTGAGGTCTCTGGATGAGGCAGAAATATTGGCTTCCCCTGGAAAACCCTTGCATTCATAGGAGCTGTAGGAAAGCCATCATGGCTTGTCTAGCTGTAGCTCAGAGCACTTTGTTCCTTTCTAGGAAGAAAAAGGCAAAGTAAAGGCATCTCCCTTAATTTAGGACCAAATTCCATCTCCTAGTTGGTTTTTGGGAAGCCTTGGCTGTATGAATTCTCTGGAGAAGCCACTAAAAGGAATAGACAGTCTCAAAAGTGACCAGCTTGAATCTGAGGGTTCACTTAAAGGACCTTGAAAAGTTTTGCATTAGAGGTGGCTGTCCAGCTGTAGCTTGAGAGTTATACATGCTACCCAACTTGGAATCTGTCCCACCGGTTCTAAGACTGGAGCCCATTTGGTCAAAGGCTCCTAATATTTCTGCTCCACTATGTGCTGAGGGCATGCTTGTCTACTGAAAAGGTCCTATGGAATTTCAGGCTCTGTCTCACTCTCCACCTTGAAAAACATATGCCATAAGGAGGACAGTGGAAAATGCACTGCATCACATTGAAGAAAGTGAAAGAGGAAGCTGTTTTAAACTCAGTCAGAGCTTAGTTTCAGAGAGAAATTCAGGCGCACACACATTTAACACCAATTTCCTCACCTCCTTTCTGAGCATGTTGTGGTTTAATCTTTCTGGTAGATGACCAAAACATTTTATCCCTCCAGCAGAGATCACAGACAAGCAAATCTAGATATCTGAGCAATTTGCAGGTGGAATACATTCACCTCCAGCCTCTATGTAGCCCGTGGCCTTAACATCAGAATCAGTGGCTGTTTCTCCTGGTAAAATTTCATTTTTAACATCACATACACACACAAACATAAAAACAGTTCAAGCTCTCTTTGCTATTCTGGTTGATACAGAAGAGGACTAGAATTTTTAGTGAGGAAACACCAGAATGTGTCCAATTGTATGAAATTCCTTTGACCCGGGCTCAAGGTACATTCTTCTGGGGGTAGGGAAGAATTTTCCTGCTTTACACTCCCTCATTTTACCTTTATGTTCTCACCACATCAAGGTCTTCAGGGCTGGTTTCATTAAAAATACACTCATGTGAAATTCAAAGGATCATAAATGACTACTACAGACAACTATATGCAAATAAAATGGACAAACTAGAAGAAATAGATTCTTAGAGGTACAGCCTTCCAAGACTGAACAAGGAATAAAGAATGTGAACAAACTGGTCACAAGTATTGAAATTGAAACAGTGATTTAAAACTTTCCAATAAAAAGTCCAGGACCAGATACTTTCACAGGTGAATTCTATCAAATAGTTAGAGAAGAGTTAGTACCTATCCATGTCAAACTCTTCCAAAAAATTGCAGAGGAAGGAACACTCCCAAGCTTGTTCTATGAGGCCACCATCACCCTGATAGCAAAATTAGACAAAGATTTACCAAAAAAGGAAATTACAGGCCAATGTCACTGAAGAACATAGATGCAAAAATCCTAAACAGAATACTCTCAAAGCAAAAAAGACAGTCTCTTCAATAAGTGGTGCTGTGAAAACTGGACAGCTACATGGAAAAGAATGAAATTAGAACACTCGCTAATACCATACACAAAAATAAACTCAAAATGGATCAAAGACTGAAATGTAAACCTAGACACTACAAAACTCTCAGAGGTAAGCCTAGGAAGAACACTCTTTGACATAAATTGCAGCAGTTGTTATTTTTTTTAGCAATGATTTTTGATCCACCTCATAATCAAAATAAATAGGTAGCATCTAATTAAAAGCTTCCACAAAACAAACCATAAAGAAAAAGAAAGCTCTTAGAATGAGAGAAAATATTTGCAAATAAAGTAAACAACAAAGGATTAATCTGCAAAATATATAAAAGGTTCATACACTCTGTCAAATAAACAACCCAGTCATTAATGGGCAGCAGATATAAATGAACACTCCTTCAAAGAAGAAGTACAGATGACCAAATAGCACATGAAAAGATACTCTACATCACTAATTATCAGAGAAACGCAAATGAAAAGTACAATGAGGTATCACCTCACACCAGCCAGAATGGTCATCATCCCCAAATCTACAAATAATAAATGATGGAGTGTGGGGAAAAAAGGGAACACTCTTGCACTCTTGGTGGGAATGCAAATTGACATAGCCACTACGGAGAACATTATGGAAGTTCCTTGAAAAACATATGATCCAGTAATCCCACTTCTGGGACATATCCAGAGAAAACTATGATTCATAAATATACATGCACCCAATCTTCATTACAGCACTATTTACATTAGCTAAGACATGGAAGTAACTTAAATGTCCATCTACAGAGGAGTGAATAAAGCAGATGTGGTACATATATACAATGGAATATTATTCAGCCATAAAAAAGAAATAATGCCATTTGCAGCAACATGGATGGACCTAGGGAATGTCATACCAAGTAAAGTAAGACAGAGAAGATATATCATATGATATCACTCATATGTGGAATCTAATTTTTTTTAATGACATAAATGAACTTGTTTACAAAACAGAGACAGACTTCTGGATATCAAAAACAAGCTTGTGGTTACCACTGGAAAAAATGTTGGGGGAGGGATACTTTAGGAGCTTGAGATAGACATAAACAACTCTTGTGTCTGAGTCCTCATGACTCCATAAATTGTAGCCCACCAGATTCCTCTGTCCATGGAATTTTCCAGGCCAAACTACTGGAGTGAGTTGACATTTCCTGCTCTAGGGGATCTTTCTGATCCAGGGACTGCACCCACTTCTCTTGTGTCTCCTTCATTGGTAGGTGGATTCTTTACCACTGAACTATCTGGGAAGCCCACATACACAACTACTGTGTATAATGCTGCTGCTGCTAAGTTGCTTCAGAATAACCAAAAAGTACCTACTGTACAGCAGAGAGGGAACTCTATCCAATATTCTGTAATAACCTGTATGAGAAAAGAATCTGAAAATGAATGAATATATGTGTGAAGTGAAGTCACTCAGTCGTGTCCGACTCTTTGCAACCCCATGGACTGTAGCCTATCAGGCTCCCACATCCATGGGATTTTCCAGGCAAGAGTGCTGGAGTGGATTGCCATTTCCTTCTCCAGGGGATCTTCCTGACCCAGGAATCAAACCCGGGTCTCTCACATTGCAGGCAGACGCTTTACCATCTGAGCCACCAGGGAAGCAAATCACTTTGTTATACACCTGAAACTAACAAATTATAAATCAATTGTACTACAGTAAAATAAAACATAATAATTTTACCATAATATACAGCAATCTGAATCCTAGGCATATATCCAGAGAAAACCATAATTTCAAAAATGTACAAGCACCCCAATGTTCACTGCAGCCTTATTTACAATAGCCAAGATATGGAAGCAACCTAAATGTCCACCAGAGGAGTAGATAAATACGTGATCGATAAACACAAAGGAACATTATACAGCCATAATAAAGAATGAAAGAATGCCATTTGCAGTAACATGGATGGACCTAAGGATTGTCATACTAAGTGAAGTAAGTCAGACAAAGACAAATATATCCCTCATATGTGGAATCTAATTTTAAAAAGTGATAAAATGTACTTATTTACAAAACAGAAAGAATTATGGACATTGAAAACAAAATTTTGGTTACTAAAGGGGAAACACCGTGAGGGAAGGATAAAACAGGAGCTTGGGATAAACTTACACCACTATATATAAAATAGATAACCAATAAGGATGTCCTGCATAGCACAGGGAACGCTAATAAATTTTCTTTGACAACCTATATGAGGAAAGAAACTAAAAATGAATATATGTATATATATATATATATATATATATATATAACTGAATCACTTTGCTCTACACCTATACACCTGAAACTAAAACAACACTGTAAATCAACTTTACTCCAATAAAATTTTTAAAAATAGACTATCTGGGCATGCATCTAATGAAAACCATAATTTGAATAGGAACAAGCACCCCCATGTTTCTTGCAGCACTGTTTCCAATAGCCAAGACATGGAAACCACCTACAGGTCCATCAACAGATGAAAAAGATATGATACATAAATACAATGGAAGAATACTCAACCATAAAAAAGAATGAAAGAATGCCATTTTCAGCAACATGGATGGACCTAGAGATTGTCTACTGAGTAAGTCAGACAAAGCCAAATACCATAGTTTATTGCTCATAGGTGCAATCTAATTTTTAAAAATGACACAAATGTAATTATTTACAAAACACAAATACACTCAACACAATTTGAAAACAGACTTGTGATTACCAAAGGAGAAACTTTGGCGGGAGGGTTACATTAGAAGCTTGAGAGAAACATAAACACACAACCAATATAGAAAATAGATAACCAAACAGGATCTCCTATATAACAAAGGGAACTTTACTCAATATTCTGTAATAGCCTATATGGGAAAAGAATCTGGAAAAGATTGAATATATGTGTAACTGATTCACTTTGCTGTACACCTGAAACAAACACAAGAATGTAAATCAACAATTTTCCAATAACTTTTAAAAAATAGAATATCCATTTGTAACAATACCTCTGGGCTATCACCTTAGGCAAGGGGGAAAACCCCCATCACCTCCATAAAGCAAGGTTTCCAGTCCAGGAGCGAGGTGTTTTATCTCCTGATTCAGAGGACCCTCATTAAATTAGGTTTAATAAAGTTTTCTCACAGTCAACCAAAAGCCAACTCCTATTAGACAATCCCAACACATCAGACCTAGACAAACAGGCAAGTAAATCCAAAGGCCTGGGACCTTAACCCAGTATTCAGAGCTCTAATCCAATCCTTTGAGTACCTCAGCAGGTCTAACCTCTTGCATTGTCCTCTTAGGGTGGGTCTCTAACCCATGGCTGTAGCCTTGGATTCTAACCAAATGGGATAAACTCCCCTATCCCACAGTGTTGTTGTCATTCTTCAGTCATCCTGTCGTGTCCGACTCTTTGCGACCCCATGGACTGCAGCACGCCATGTTTCCCTGTCCTTCACTGTCTTCTGGGATTTGCTCAAATTCAAGTCCATTGAATTGGTGATGCCATCCAACCATCTCATCCTATCTAACCCACAGTCCTGACAAGATTACTAGACTACAGGCACATTTTTAACTACATTTAGCACATTTAGCTACAGGGACATATTTAATGAGTTTACTCACCCCAAAGATTTCTTATCCAGGAGCTGTTCCTTTTTTAAAAAGTGAAAGGGGCCTGAGGATCCCGGAGTGCCATGGCGAGGAAGCAAGAACCCGAGAGATGACTCTCTAGATAAACTCAGTCGAGGTGGGCACTCAGGGTGGGTGCTGAGAACCCACACTCTGCCAGGGGCTACAGTGCCTCAGGCAGATGGTCACAAGTTCTAAATTTCAACTGGGCTACCCAAACTCACTGAACGTGGGCTCACTGACAGATGCGCACAGAAGCCAATACTTATGTCAAGAGCTTTTGAGAAAAGACATTTACTGCAAGTCTGACCAGTGCAGGAGGCAAGGTTTCAAATCTCTCTTCAATTCAGCAGCCTGGGTGCAATCTAAGCGAAGCAAAGTGAAAGATTCTCAGTCATGTCCAACTCTTTGCGATCCCATGGACTATACAGTCCATGAACTTCTCCAAGCCAGAATAATGGAGTGGGTAGCCTTTCCCTTCTCCAGGGGATTTTCCAAACCCTGGGATTGAACCAGGTCTCCCACATTGCAGGCAAACTCTTTGAGTCACAAGGGAAGCCCCTGCAATGTAACGGGTCAGGGGAATTTCTAACTTGGAAGCTAATTGGCTAGTCTTCAATTAGTCCATTTCAGCTATTCAGGTTACTGGAAGCCAGGTTTTCCTTATTGAAGGACTTCTCACTTTGTAAATAGCCCTCGGGGCAACATTTCTCTTCTCTGAGTTTTGCAGACTGAAGATCTTGGCTCCGGGGTCATCCTGAGGTCATGAGTTCCTTCTTGGACATGTGCAGTTCTTTCTTTGTAAAATGACTCAAGATGTGATTAATCAACAATCTATTTGAGAAGGCCAAACCAGTTTAAGCTGGTCAATTGTTTCACATGCTGTTTCACTAGCCCCCTGAACTCCAGCACATTACCCAAACTTCAAGATAAAGAAAATCACAGTGAACTAAAATATTGCCTAGCAAGGACAATCGTGTAACATTCACACCAGAGGATGTAACATAGAATGTGCTTGCCGTAGAATCTTTCCCCGTTGAAAACAACTCAAAAGTTCTTAGAATTTTTGTCATTGACCAGTATCTTCGCTCCCAGGTACCCTTTCATCTAAATAAACAATATTTCCGCGTATTTCAGTTCAGTCAGCTCAGTCGCTCAGTCATGTCTGACTCTTTGTGATCCCATGAATTGCAGCACACCAAGTGATGGCACCTCACTCCAGTACTCTTGCCTGGAAACTTCCATGGATGGAGGAGCCTGGTAGGCTGCAGTCCACGATGGGGTCGCTAAGAGTCAGACATGACTGAGCGACTTCACTTTCAATTTTCACTTTCATGCATTGGAGAAGGAAATGGCAAGCCACTCCAGTGTTCTTTCCAGGAAAATCCCAGAGACAGGGGAGCCTGGTGGGCTGCCGTCTCTGGGATCGCACAGAGTTGGACACGACTGAAGCGACTTAGCAGCAGCAGCAGGCCTCCCTGTCCATCACCAACTCCTGGAGTTCACCCAAATTCATGTGCGTTGAGTCAGTGATGCCATCCAGCCATCTCATCCTCTGTCATTCCCTTCTCCTCCTGCCCCCAATCCCTCCCAGCATCAGGGTCTTTTCCAATGAGTCAGCTCTTCACATGAGGTGGCCAAAGTATTGAAGTTTTAGGCTCAGAATCAGTGCTTCCANGAGTCAGTCATGCCAGCCAGCCATCTCATCCTCTGTCATTCCCTTCTCCTCCTGCCCCCAATCCCTCCCAGCATCAGGGTCTTTTCCAATGAGTCAGCTCTTCACATGAGGTGGCCAAAGTATTGAAGTTTTAGGCTCAGAATCAGTGCTTCCAATGAACACCCAGGACTGCTCTCATTTAGGATGGACTAGTTGGATCTCCTTGCAGTCCAAGGGACTCTCAAGAGCCTTCTCCAATACCAAAGTTCAAAAGAATCAATTCTTCAGTGCTCAGCTTTCTTCACAGTCGAAATCTCACATCCATACATGACTACTGGAAAAACCATAGCCTTGACTAGATAGACCTTTGTTGGCAAAGTAATGTCTCTGCTTTTGAATATGCTATCTAGGTTGGTCATAACTTTCCTTCCAAGGAGTAAGCATCTTTTAATTTCATGGCTGCAATCACCATCTGCAGTGATTTTGGAGCCCCCCAAAATAAAGTCTGACACTGTTTCCATCGTTTCCCCATCTATTTCCCACGAAGTGATAGGACCAGATGCCATGATCTTTGTTTTCTGAATGTTGAGCTTTAAGCCAACTTTTTCACTCTCCTCTTTCACTTTCATCAAGACGCTNATGTTGAGCTTTAAGTCAACTTTTTTACTCTCCTCTTTCATTTTCATCAAAAAGCTTTTTAGTTCCTCTTCCCTTTCTGCCATAAGGGTAGTGTCATCTGCATATCTGAGGTTACTGATATTTCTCCCAGCAGTCTTGATTCCAGCTTGTGCTTCATCCAGTCCAGTGTTTCCCATGATGTACTTTGCATATAAGTTAAATAAGCAGGGTGACAATATACAGCCTTGACGTACTCCTTTTCCTATTTGGAACCAGTCTTTTGTTCCATGTCCAGTTCTAACTGTTGCTTCCTGACATGCATAAAGGTTTCTCAAGAAAGCAATTTCTCAGAAGTGCAGCAGCTGTGGACTGTGCAGAAGCGTGGCTGAGAGGAGCAACCTCATGTCCAAGGAGCAGCGGGGCTGAGAGGAACTACTACAGGTTCAAGGTCAGGAGGGGTGACCTTGTCCAAGGTAAGGAGCAGCAGCTGCACTTTGCTGGAGCAGCCGTGAAGAGATACCCCATGTCCAAGGTAAGAGAAACCCAAGTAAGATGGTAGATGTTGCGAGAGGNGCGTGGCTGAGAGGAGCAACCTCATGTCCAAGGAGCAGCGGGGCTGAGAGGAACTACTACAGGTTCAAGGTCAGGAGGGGTGACCTTGTCCAAGGTAAGGAGCAGCAGCTGCACTTTGCTGGAGCAGCCGTGAAGAGATACCCCATGTCCAAGGTAAGAGAAACCCAAGTAAGATGGTAGATGTTGCGAGAGGGCATCAGAGGGCCAACACACTGAAACCATAATCACAGAAAACTAGCCAATCTGATCACATGGACCACAGCCTTGTCTAACTCAACGAAACTAAGCCATGCCATGTGGGGTCACCCAACATGGACAGGTCATGGTGGAGAGGTCTGACAGAATGGTCCACTGGAGAAGGGAACGGCAAACCACATCAGTACTCTTGCCTCGAGAACCCCATAAACAGTATGAAAAGGCAAAATGATAGGATACTGAAAGAGGAACTCCTCAGGTCAATAGGTGCCCAATATGCTAAAGGAGATCAGTGGAGAAATAACTCCAGAAAGAATGAAGGGATGGAGCCAAAGCAAAAGCAATGCACAGTTGTGGATGTGACTGGTGATAGAAGCAAGGTCCGATGCTGTAAAGAGCAATATTGCATAGGAACCTGGAGTGTTAGGTCCATGAATCAAGGCAAATTGGCAGTGCTCAAACAGGAGATGGCAAGAGTGAATGTCGACATTCTACAAATCAACGAACTAAAATGGACTGGCATGCGTGAATTTAACTCAGATGACCGTTATATCTACTACTGTAGGCAGGAATCCCTTAGACAAAATGGAATAGCCATCATAGTCAACAAAAGAGTCTGAAATGCAGTAGTTATATGCGATCTCAAAAATGACAGAATGATCTCTGTTCGTTTTCAAGGCAAACCATTCAATATCATGGTGATCCAAGCCTATGCCCCAACCAGTAACACTGAAGAAGCTGAAGTTGAATGGTTCTATGAAGACCTACCTACAAGACCTTTTAGAACTAACACCTCCAAAAAAGATGTCTGCATATTTAAGTACCAACAAAAAAACCTAGAACTTGTCTATAATTTGCCCAATTACACACAAGATAAAATAATTGAGTACCTTCTTATTGGTGAGGTCTCAGGCTCCCTCAACCCAGGGTAAAGGTCACCAGTCTGGGAGACTTTGAACTCTCTAAGGCACTCCATCTGAGGATCTGGCCTTGCTCACCACTCCTCCTGTCTCTCTAGCCCAAGGCTACTTCACTTAAAATGACCTCTCATTGATAGCTTTGTGTTTTCCTAAGGCTCCAAACCTAGACAGTATATTAAAAAACAGAGACATCACTTTGCCAACAAAGGTCACTATAGTCAAAGGTATGGTTTTTCCAGTAGTCATGTATGGATTTGAGAGTTGGACCATAAAGAAGGCTGAGTGCCAAGTAATTGATGCTTTCTAACTGTGGTCCAACAAGCCTCTTGATGAATTCAGGGATGAAGCACTGATGACACCAATCCCCCCAAAGGTTCCTGCTGTCCGGCCTTCTCGTTGTACAACCAAAAGACTGACAGATGGAGTTTATCGTTTCCCTTGAAGGCTCAGGGTTAGCAGCTCTATAGGCAAGGGGAGTCCTGATCATTTGCAGAAAACCCTGATGGCATTTGCACAAGATCATAGAATTAGCCTATCTCATTGTCTCAAATTCTGGAGTTCACTTCCTTTCCTTACCAATTCATGTACTTTGTGGCATTTCCCCCAGAATAGGGCACTTTCATCTGCATTAAAACCTGCCCAGACAGATCTGTTTACTCAGTGATTTTCTTTTTTTAAATTTTCTTGGTGTACAGTTGATTTACAATGTTGTATCAGTTGTAAGTATACTGCAAAGTGATTCAGTGATATATATGCATATATCCATTCTTTTAAAGAATATTTTGTCATATAAATTATCACAGAATATTGAATTTCCTGCTCTATACAGTAGGTCCTTGTTGGTTGTCTACTTTATATACAGTAGTGCATATATGTTCATCCCAAGCTCCTGATTTATCTCTCCCTACCATGTTTCCTCTTTGGTAACCATAAGTTAATTTTTGAGATCTGTTCAGTCTGTTTCTATTTTGTAAATAAGTTCCTTTGTATCAATTTTTTAAAATTATATTTCCTCATATGAATGACGTGATATTTGTCTTTGTCTGCTAAGTCACTTCAGTTGTGTCCGACTCTGTGCAACCCCACAGATGGCAGCCCACCAGGCTCCTCCGTCCATGGAATTTTCCAGGCAGGAGTACTGGAGTGAGGTGCCATTGCCTTCTCCCACTTCACTTAATGTGAAAATCTCAAGGATGTGGATTGTCTTCACTTTTATTCAACATGATTTCAGAAGTCCTAGCTGTGGTAATCAGAGAAGAGAAGAAATAAATGGAATCCAAGTTGGAAAACCACTAAAACTGACACTGTTTGCAGATGGCATGATACTAGACATAGAAAAGCCTAAAGATGCTACCAGAAAACTACTAGAGCTCATCAATGAATTGGTAAATTTGCAGGATACAAGATTAATACCCAGTGATTTTCTTAATGGCATCTGTGAATGCATCTGTTGCCTCTTGATTTCTCAAAAGCTGCTTCTACTATTATTTTGATATTTTAAGTCAAACCTCTTTCTAAAATTATCAGACCATCCTTTACTGGGATAAAATTCTCCAGCTTTAGATCCTTTACTACCCTTTTACTTTAGGTTGTCATAATGACTTTGATTTTTCTTCAATCATATTAGAGTCTATAGATATGCCTTGCTTATAGCAATCCTGCACCTACATACAGGCTATATTTTCAATACAAGATAAAAATATATTTCACAAAAAGCACAAGGTTTTCACACCCGCTGGTGTAGCTGCAGTGATGGCTTCTTAAATTTCCTGTTCTTTTTCTTACAGTGGTCCTTATGCTGGATTCATTCATCTTGAAATGGTGGCAACCACACCTGCAGACCCAAACTGTGGTACACAACAAACAATTCAGCTTTTTTGCATAATGTCGTGACTTCTCTCTGCTTCTTGTGAGCACTTCCAGCTCTTCATTTGAGCACTTCATTTGATTTGAGTCTTAAGGTGTTATTCAAGGCTTACAGTATTGTACTAAACACAAAGAGAAATACCCATGTACTATC
>SJYA01003638.1:158168-208975 GCA_006410615.1 Neotragus moschatus | reverse complement strand
GATCATATCCATTTCTATATAGAATATTTTAATTTGATGTAGTCCAACTTATTTTTGTTTTTCTTGCTTGGGTTTCTGCTGTCAAATTAAAAACAAATGAACAACAACAACAACAACAAAAAAAAAAAAACCCAAAACACCCAGAACTTTGCCAAGACCAATGACAAGGAGCTTTCCCCCCATGTTTTCTTCTAAGAGTTTTATGGTTTCTGGTCTCATTTTTAAGTCTTGAATCCACTTTGCATTTAAAAAAATATATGATGTAAGATAAGACTCCAGTTTTACTCTTTTCATGCAGATATACAATTTTCTCAACACTATTTTTTGATTGAGGGTGTATATTTTTTCCGTTGTGTATTCTTAGTGCCTTTGTCAAGGATTACATGCCTATATATGCATATGTTTATTTCTAGGCTCTATTCTGTTCCGTTGGTCTGTGTGTCTATGTTTATGCTGCTATCACATTTTCTTGTACTATAGTTCAAGTCAAGAAGTACCATGCTTCCACCTTTGCTCCTCTTTGTCAAGATTACTTTTTCTATTCAAGGTCTTTTGTGGTTTCATATGAATTTTAGCATTTCTATTTCTCTGGAAAATTCTACTGTAATTATGACACACATTACATTAAATCTGTAGATCACTTTGGGTAGTATGAATATTTTGACAGTGTGAATTCTTTTAGTCCATATACTTGGGACACCTTTTTATTTGTGTCTTTTCCACCTTCTTCCATCAATGTCTTGTTGCTTTTAGTGTATAGCTCTTTCACTTCCTTCATTAAATTTATTCCTAAGTATTTTACTTTTTTTTAATTAAAATTTAATTGGAGGCTAATTACTTTACAATATTGTATTGGTTTTGCCATACATCAATATGAATCCGCCACGGGTGTACACGTGTTCCCAATCCTGAACCCCCCTCCCACCTCCCTCCCCAGTATTTTACTCTTTTCGATGTTTTTGAAATAGAACTCTTTCCTTAATTTCTCTTTCAGATTTTTGACGTTTTTGAAATAGAACTGTTTTCTTAATTTCTTTTCCCAATAGTTTGTTGTTAGCGTTTACAAACACAACTATTTTTCTGTGTTACTTTGTGTCCTGCAGCTTTCTTGAATTCATTTCTTAGTTCTAACATTTTCCTGGACACTCAAAACATTCACCCCATAAACACAACTATTTTTCTGTGTTACTTTGTGTCCTGCAGCTTTCTTGAATTCAGAGTTCTAACATTTTCCTGGACACTCAAAACATTCACCCCACTCTCACTTTCCCCCACCTAGAAAGGTCACAGTATCTCTTGTTACTAGTTCTGCCAGCCTGAGACAGGGTCTGATGCCAATAAAGTCAAATTGCTGTTCTTACCCATTTCAAGTGTAGCTGATCTAAGTTATATGCTTACCTGTGCTGCTGCAATTTCTTAATTGCATTCTGGACCTTCTATAAAGGTATTTTGTTACTTATACAATTTAAAAATCTGGGTTGCTGTAGGTAAAGGGGCTGGGAATTCCTGTTCCACTGTATTGCAGATGCCACTCAGTCAAGATCCTTTTATTTTCTGATACCAACTATTTTACTCAGTGTTCTTTCACATTGGCAAGAAAATCCCCTCTCTTGACATGCCTTGTTCTAACCACAAAAGGAGATCCAAGGATTTCTGATTCATTATACAAAATACCAAAACCTTTATACCTATACTAAAATACAGCAATAAATTGGATATACTTTGTTCATAAACACAGATATGGATATCAAATAAACCTTTAATTATAAGGAATAGAATTTTAAGAGTATCAGAAAGAAAGCCCTAAACAGAAAAAGATACATCTCCCAGTTACTGAGGTCAAGAAAGAACAAAAAAAGACATGAAATGTGTTCCCTTCAGCTCCACCTTGGCACTCAGCTACTTGGAATACTTCTCTTGTCAATCACAAGATGAAGGATCTACCCTGGATGTCACTATGTGGGAGGAGCTGGAGGACTCGGTTCTGGAACATGCCCTGCCCATGGCAGTAGTGCTCTCTCTCTCAACTCTCGAGGCCTCTCTCTTCCTCATCCTATGATGGAATTCAGGACCTCCCAGGGCTGGTATCAGGAACTGGATTCTACAGAACTCCAGTGGTTCTGGATGGCTATTTCTTTCACTTCCTTTCAAGGGGCTTCAAATTTATATTTCACAATTCCTTCTGTGACCTGAGATTGCCCTCCTTAGACCTAAGGTCTCAAAGCCTGACAACTATACTGTGACAACACAGCAAGGAGATGTTCAGCTTGAGAGCCCTGCCTGGAGCCTTCTTACACCTCATATTCTGGGCTGTTGCATTCCTCAGTCCAGGTGCACGGTGTCCTCCTATAGGCCCTTGCCCCTTAGGTTAGAGGCTTCTTGGGAAATGCCGCATCCCTGAAAAGCCCTGATCAGCTTCCCTACTCCAAACCTTGCAGAGGAATCCCTGTCCTAGGAATGATGAGAGCTGGGAAAATCCAAGGCATAAGTAAGGGGGCCCAGGTAGAGACCTGTGAGAGAAACAAAATGTGGTAACCTGTCCCTTCTCTCCTTCAGCCAGACTTCACAGGCAACCTCTGTTCTAATCAATAAACTTTATATTTTAGGTCTAATAGATATGTCTTTATACAAAGAAATGGCTGTGAGATGATTTTTTTTGAATCCTGATCTTGTGAGCTTATCTGAATCTTTAAAGCTTTCATATCTTTTAAGCTTATCTGAGACATAATATGTATGGATAGATGATTAGCAAATAATATCTCTTTTTTTCCTCTCTTCATATGTCACATATATTTTGCTTTTATTATTATTATTGCTCTGGCTATGTATTACAATATAATAGTTGTACATGAGAGTCCCTCTTCTTATTGCTTCAGATACATTTTGCAATAATGAGAATAAAAAGGGAATTAAGGGTATAAGGTCAGCTCAGGCTTGCAGGAGTGAGAGGGTGAGCTTTAGACTAACTCAAATCAAGGGCCTATGGCATCACTGTCACTTACCAAGTCATGGGAAATTTGTCACGTCATTAAACTGAGAGTGCCTCAGCTTTTTAACTGTGAATTGAGTGCACTAAGCCTGGTCTGGAAGGACTGGTGGTCTTGGTGCTAACTATAAAGTGTCTGCCACAGTGCCTAACAGGCACCATATCCCTCCCTTCTCATGATTGGTGGTTGCACTTTCCACAAAGATCTGACCTTCCTTATGCCTGATACAGGGCTTCCCTGGTGGCTCAAAGGTAGAGTATCTGCCTGTGGTACAGGAACCGCAGGAGACATAGATTTGATCCCTGGGTTGGGAAGATGCCCTAGGGGAGGAAATGGCAACCCACTTCAGAAGTCTTCCCTGGAAAATCTTATGTACAGAGGGGCCTCGTGGGCTACAGTCCATGGTGTCACAAAAGTGTCAGACAACTTAGCAATTCAATAATAACAAAAAGGCATGATATAAAGAAGTTAGGGAGAGTGCTGACAGCCATGTCCTGATCTTCTAGAACTGACATCAAAGGATAGAGCATGACTCTTTTGTCCCCTCTATTCAAGGATGGGTAGACCCCTCAGTCTCCACTCAGGCTCCACAATTTGAATTTTGGTGGGGCCTGGGGAATCCCCTCCTTCTTGAACTCCTCATAGTAAGACCGATACCGCCCTGTGAGCCTGGAGGAAGAAATAAGGGTGGCCTTAACTAGCCATGCCTGCCAATAGTCTCACAAGGATGAAAGCTCTGGAAGCTGGTTGAGGATGACAGATGGCTCCTCTCAGGGTTCCAAATCAGGGTCTCAAATTTGACTCTCAGCCAAGCCCAAGATTCCCCCTTGTTAACATGGGACCCAAAACCCTAACTTTCCTGCTACTCCTTGGTCAGAACTGAAGGGCCCCTTGGCCTGACAACTCTGCCAGGGGCCTTATAGCCTGACAGTAGGGAGGATTCTCTGTGGACATCCTGGTATATGTGTTCCCACATTCTTTACCATCTTCAATCTGACTTGGAAATAACCTGGAAATATTCCCTGAACTGCCTTAACACTTCTCCAATCAGGCCCCCAATTTCCTGAGATTCTCAAAGTAGAAGTGGAATTTGTCTCATGGGCCACCCAGTCTGTGGTCTTCCAAGGCTAACGATAGTGGAAGAAGTATGTTCTGCCCCCACTGTTTTGAGGCAGGTGGTCTTTTCAGTCTTCAGGGTCCTTACCTTGACTTCTGGCACAACATGGAAATCATCCTTCTGCTGAGCTTCGGCTGCTCCCTTTGATCAGGATGAGGTTCCTTACCTCCATGTGATCCTCTGGGAGGAAGTGAGTAGGACTCACCATGTCACCAGACCTAAGTGGCACAGTCTCAGGCCTGACAACAGGGACAGTGCCCTCTGTAGCCCCCTTCTTCCTGGGAGGGATCCTTCACTGTCAGTCAGTATCATCAGTTGATTCCTGTTAGGAACTGGGTACACTTCCTCAGCTGATAGAGGCTCCCTCCATTAGCCCAAGGACTATAAGGCGCTGAAGCCATTCACCTTCAGAAAATAAGGGATAAACCTAGTCTGAAAGTCCTGCCTGTTCCCTCCCAGGACTCATTATATTTATAGGACTTTCTAAGAATTTAGCTATAATGGGGTAGTTGGCTGGCACACTCCTCATACAGGACTGTGCAAATGTCATGCCTGGGATTTCCACTCTCTGATGAAGAGCTAGCTTATAAATCAATGTCCACATCTCCTTGACACCCTCCAGGCAGAAGTCAGGGGGCCCTTGGGCTGGCCAGCACTTAACTATGCTTCCTAAGGTTAACTGGAGAGGAGGGAGTAAGTGTAGCTTTGTTGGCTGGGGTTGAGGGGCTTCCATATCCACACCCTCAGTCTTCAATTTGCACCCTTCCTGGGGCTCTATTCTCTGCTGATCTGAAGCTGAGGACTCTGCTGATTCCCAATGTCCTCACCTTCCCGGAACCTGAGCTGAAAGCATTAACCACAGCAGCCTGGATTTTTCTGGACATTATGGGCTTGCCAATGAGGACAGGTCTTTACAGGTTGCTACTGTTGTGGCTGGGTCTTTCTATCATCCTCATTCACGTTAATCACCGTCAATTCTGAGAGATTGATCCTCACTCCTATCCAATCTCAGAACTCTGCTCCAACACCAAGTTTCTTAGGTCTCTGAGAAGCCTGAAGAATGAGCAAGGCTACACTTTGCCTAACAGTTCTGAGATCCTCTGTGTCTGAGAGCAGTCGGGAATGCTGTTCCAGTGACCACTCCCTCCTTTTCTGGTGTGTTGCTCTCCTTAATCCTCCTACATGGGGTCCTCATCTTGCTTTCTGTGTCTTGGATTAAAGGCTTCTGGGGAAATTATACATCTTTGCAAACTCTTGAGCTGTATTTGCTCTGCAGTGCTACAGAGAATGGGTCCCTGTCCTAGGAGTGATGAGAGATGGAGAAGCTATAGCCCAAGGCAGGAGTCCCAGGACAGGTGGTCACCCATCAGGGAAAAAAAGTACATCAATCTATCTCATCAGGCAGGTAAGATTCTCATGTTATTTCTGACAGATATATTTTCTACCAGCAAGAGACTGTAAGCATGACATGGAGAGCCTTTGGTCTTCAGAGGTTATCTAATATGGCCAATGTACATGCTCATACTGGCTTCAACTATTGTCTCATTAATCTGTGAGTAATGGATAAGGGATATGTATTTTTTGTTAAATATATTTGGTATTCTTACTGCTCTGGCTTCACATTCTGATCCAGTAGCTTGAGCACAAGGGCATTTTTTTTTTTTTATCACTTAGAACAAATTTTGAAGTATGGAGAAAAACCCTGAAATAAAAGATACAGGGTGGGGACTTTCCTGGTGGTCCAGGGACTAGGACTCCAGGCACCCAACACAGGGGGCCCAGGTTTGATCCCTGGTCAGGGAAGTAGACCCCACGTGCTGCAACTAAGAGCCAGCACAGCCAAATAAATAAAAAGGAAATGAAATATCAAATGTTAAAGTACTTGTTAAAAAAAAAAAAAAAAAGACAAGGGTATGTCTTGGGGTGGGGGGTGGAAATAGTATGAGTGCTACAGTAGTTTATAGAGCAGGAGTTTAGTCCCAGCTCTGTCATTTACCAGCCTGAAGTATTTCAGCAAAAATCAAACACTATCTCTATGAGCCTTGGGCTCTCCATCATGAACTGTGTTTGATAGGCCCTGTCTTGCTGGACTGGTGGAATATATGTATTTACAGAAAGCATCTGTCATGGTGCTTGACTCTACTGAGACATTAGGGGCAATGGCAGTTATTACTATGATTATCTTGACCTCAGATAAGCAGCCGGATTACATCAGCTGGTATTCTTTTTTCTTTTTCTTTTTTGCATCTAAGAGATATCAGGTACTATGCAGCATTCTAACTGAAGGGAAAAAAAATACCCAACCTCTTGAATCTAGCAAAAATTCTGCCTAGCAATGAAAACAAAGTAATATGCTGTTTCCAACCCCACTTTACCCTTTTTTCTTTTTCTTCTTGAGGTAGAGAGCATCTCAGCCTCTTCCATAGAATGACAGCTTCTCTGAGAGACTATAATTGAATGGGAAGAGGCTGAGACATTTTTGACTAAATATCACCAGTATAAGCATGAAGACTTCTTAAGAGCAGATGCTCAATTAATGTTTTTGTAAAAGAATCACAAATAAATCATTTGCAATAATTTATATTCTCAAACATTCTTGAAAAACATAAGCAGATTCAGTTATATAACTTATACCTTTACAAAAAGGGAGACTAAACAGAGAGGAAAGTAAACCAAAAACTGACTAGCTTTCAGCTATATCTCTATTTATGTATCAATGTTCTGAGGCTCTCTTAGCATGTCTAAGCATATTCTTATCCTAAAGTGATGTTATTCTCATCTTGGATCACAAGTGATTTAAGGATTTCCAATATGTATTTCAAAAAACAAAACTCTTACTCCTGAATCTAATGAACAGCAAACAATGTGTACCCATGTAAATAATATACTTCTATCATTAAAAAAAAATAAAGTTTTTGTTGAAAAAGTAATACTGAAAATTTTGGGGGGAAGTTAACAAGTTATTGATGCATATGAGGAACACAGGTTGACAGGCTTTGCCAACCACAAAGTGAAGAGCAGGCTTCAGACCACACTAGGGCGAGATAAGCGGCTGGATGTGGCCCTGGAGTGGGCACTGGCCAAGGCAGAAGTGCTAGCACTGGCCAAGGCAGTAGAACCAGGCCTGGCTGAGGCAAAAGGGCCAGAACTGGCCAAGGTGAAAGGCCAGGCCTGCCTGAGGCAGAAATGCCATGCCTGGCCACGGCAGACATGTCAGCCCTGGCTGAGGATGAAGTGCCAGCGCTGGCTACAGCAGAAGTGCCAGGTCTGGCCGAGGCAGAAGGGCCAGGCCTGGACCTGGCAGACATGTCAGGGCTGGCTGGAGCAGAAGTGCCAGGTCTGGCCTAGGCAGAAGCGGCAGGTCTGGCCAAGGCAGAAGGGCCAGGCCTGGACCTGGCAGACATGTCAGCCCTGGCAGACATGTCAGCCCTCGCTGAGGCAGAAGGGCCAGCCCTGGCTGCAGCAGAAGTGCCAGGTCCGGCCAAGGCAGAAGGGCCAGGCCTGGCCATGGCAGACATGGTAGCTTTGGCTGAGGCCAAAGTGCCAGCCCTGGCTGCAGAAGAATTGCCAGGTCTGGCCAAGGCAGAAGGGCCAGTACTGGCTGAGCAGAAGGCCCAGCGATGGCTGAGGGAGAAGGGCCAGTCCCGGCTGCAGCTCTAGCTCTGGTGCTCTCTACCTCCTCTCTCCAAGCCTGCTCATAATGCAGCAGTAAGGTGTCAGGGACCGAATCCTTGACCTTGGCCAAAATCTGCAGGACTTTCATCTTGCTGGCTTCTGTGAGAGCTTTAGGACCCCACAGGAACTCATAGCAAGGGGGATCGCTCCCGGGCAACTGGCGGTACTCCAGGTACCCTTCCCGAACCAGATCTTCTGTGATGAGCTTCCTGTGCTCTCCAAAGATGAAGTACCTTCTTCCATCATAGATGCCCAGCATATTCAGGAACTTCCAGATCTCCTCCTCAGGGGCGTGGTCGCCATTCAGGTAGATGACACCCAGCAGAGGCATCAGAAGACCATTCTTCGGCAGCCCCCAGTTACCTCTCATGGACTCACTGTTGCTGAGATCTAGGTTGCTCACCAGGGTGTAGCAGTGACTGTTGGGCCTGACTTCCTTCAGCACCAGGCCAAACACCAGCTCCATGCGCTCAGAGGCCCTGCTGAGGATCTCAGGGAATTGCTCCCTGTACCTTCTAGTGATTGCCTTCAGCATTTCAGACCTCTTAATGCGCTCCCTCATCTGATACTTACACAGCATGTACTGCACCAACATCCCTGCTTTCCTGGTCAGAAGATCTGTGTGAGAGCTCTTAGCAGTAGCTGAGGCCTGGGAAGAATTTTCACCTTCCTGAACTTGGCCCTCGGCACCTACACCAGACCTCGAGCGTGCTGCATGCCCGACACCAGATCTTTTGCATATCGCACCTGCAGCAGCACTGGTGGTGCCTTGGGCTCCCTGAGGCCCCTTGGAGGTGCCAGCAGCAGACGAGCTTGAGGGAGTGCTCTCTGAATCAGGAGGGGAGGAGGAGGTGGTCTCTTCTCCCCCAGATGTGGTAGCCTGATCATGAAGACCCTGGGTCTCAGCCCGGGCCTGATGATGTTTCTCACAAGCACGGTGCTTATTCTTCTGCCCATGGGGCATGATGGCTGTGGTCAGGGAAGGCAGGCAGGAGTCTGGGCCAACAGACAGGAGATTGGGGCACCTGGAGGATGGAGAATGAGGTGACATGAGCACCTTAAAACAGGGAGATTCCACCTTGGCTTAATCAAAGGCCGCCTCTACAGGTGTCCTTGAGGACACCGCCCTAGGAACCCACAAGGCTCCTGTTTTCCTGGTCAGCCTGTCCTCTGAGAATCCCAGAGGAAGAACAGAGGCCTTACTTTTGCTCTGCGTCCTTTTAGCCCTGCTTTGGATTTACTGAGGTGACAGCAGGTGCTGGTAGTGGGGTCCTTAGTGGGGTTCTCTTCAGTATTATCACACCAAGTCCTGGCGGAGCCTGGGCACCCTTCCCTCTGCTACTCTGATGCAGACATTTTAGACCTCCCCATGGTCCAGAAGTAAGTGAAGGGATGCTTTAGTCTACCTCCCTCCCAGGGGATACCCAGTGCTGAGAGCTTAGTAGGGTCTTTTCTACCCTGAGTTCACTGGGATCATCATTCAAGGTCCTTACCTTGGCTTCTTAAAATGTTGGATACTATTCTCCATTTGCTGACTGGTGGCTGCCCCTTCAGACTAGACATTTCCCCTCCCTTAGACTTGGTATAAAACAGTAAAGCAGATGTTCAACCTCACAGCCCATCCCTGAGATTTCCTGGTTTGAAATCCAAGGGTTGCCATGGATGCACTGAGTCTTTACTCAGCCCAATTCCTCAATTGGGCTCCTGGTAGAGAACCTCCTCTTTCTCCTGAACTGATACCTGTCTGATAGTAAAGGCCAATCACTCTGTGTCCCAACAGGAAGAAGTGAAGATGACCTCATCTTATCAAACACGGTCTCCTAAGAATGGAAGCTGTTGCAGGCAGGTTGATGTCCCTGTGGTCCCATCGAAGATCCCAATTCAAAGTTAATTTTTTTGTTCTTTTCTTCTATATGTCTTTTTAAAACAAATTTATTTTTAATGGAAGGATAATATCTTTACAATATTGTGTTATCTTCTGTCCCACATCAATATGAGTCAGCCATAGGTATACTGTATGTCCCCTCCTTCTCGAAACTCTCTCCCACCTCCTACCCATCCCACCCCTCTTAAGCTGTCAGACACACTGGCTTTGAGCTCCCTGAGTCATAAAACTAATTCCCCCTGGTTATCTATTTTCCATATGGTAATGTGTATGTTTTCAATGTTACTCTCTCAATCTGCCCCTCCCTCTCCTTCCCCCACTGTGTCCACGAGTGTGTTCTCTAGGTCTGCATCTCCAGGCTGGCCTGAAAATAGGTTCATCAGTACCATCTTTCTGGATTCCACATATATGCATTAATATATACTATTGGATTTCCTCTTTCTGACTTAATTCACTGTGCATAAAAAAACTAGGAATAAAATTACCACATGAGCCAACAATGCCACTACTTGGCATATACCCTGAGGAAACGATAACTGAAAAAGACACTTGTACTCAAATGTTCACTACAGCAATATTTACAATGGCCAGGACATAGAAGTAACAAAGGTCTACATTTGACTCATGACAGGATGTAAGAGTTCTCCCTCTGCTGACCACTCCTTTAACTGACCACTCCTTAGCCCACAGTGGGGACCGACATGTATTCTTGAGGTCTACCAGGGATGACGACAGGGATGATTTGGTCTGAATGATGTGGTGTGGAACATCCCCAGAGCGCCCGAGTTTCTCATCATGACCCTTCACAAATCTGAAACCCTCCCTTGCCAACCTGAGTGTGCCCCCTTTGATCTGGTCGCTCACTTCCCTGAGATGTCCAGGGAAGTGTCATGTCAAAACACCCGATTCTCCCAGGCCTGACAACAGGGCTGGCGCTTTATGTGGCCCCATTTCCCCCCATCCTCACACAGCATCACAACAATGAATCATGTTGGGGACTAGCTCCCTTTGTTGAACTGGT
This sequence comes from Neotragus moschatus, assembly GCA_006410615.1. Lineage (NCBI taxonomy): Eukaryota > Metazoa > Chordata > Mammalia > Artiodactyla > Bovidae > Neotragus > Neotragus moschatus. The sequence goes on along the minus strand of SJYA01003638.1, from coordinate 198,290 downwards.
TTTATTCTGTTAGAGCAAGGCTCTCACTCCCCAAAACCAGCTCCAGTGGACACCAGGGGGCACCACAGTTGGCCAGCTCTACCCGGGGCCTCCTAGAGCCCAGTATAGGGGAGTCGCTCAGTGTGGCCCCCTTGCGGTGTGGATGTCAGCTCGTCAGTCCTCAGGACTGTATTCTAGGTCCTAGACCTCACCACAATGGCAACGAACTCCAGTACTCCTGCCTGGAAAATCCCATGGACAGAGAAGCCTGGTGGGCTGCAGTCCATGGGGTCGCTAAGAGTGGGACACGACTGAGTGACTTCACTTTCACTTTTCACTTTCATGCATTGGAGAAGGAAATGACAACGCATTTCAGCATTCTTGCCTGGAGAATCCCAGGGATGGCAGAGCCTGGTGGGCTGTTGTCTATGGGGTCGCACAGAGTCAGACACGACTGGGGGGACTTAGCAACAGCAGCAGCAGACCTCCCCAGAGACCAACACCTTCGCCTGAGACACGCTACACCACATTCAGCCGATAGCACTGAGGGGCCCCCCAAAGCCATATCACAGGGGTGGGATGTGAATGGGTCACTTTTATTACTGGGAGGGTTGGGAAGTCCCTTCAGTTACATTCAGGGCCTCACCTTGGTTCCACACAAGTCCTGGACACTAAGTCTCTGCCAAACAGTTGTTGCGGCTACCAGTCGAGTTTCTCATCTTTGAACTGGAAGTGGAGGGGAGCTGCATATGGTCCTAAGTGAGGTCGCCCAGGGACAATGGCAAGGGAAGCATGCTACAGGAACTCTGGTAGCTCAATATTCATCCGTCCCTGGATTCTCTCTTAGGGTCCTCCAGGTGCATTTTATCAGAGCCCCAAAGGCCTCCATTTATGAACCCAAGTCCCACACCCCCAAACAAAGCCCTCGCCTTCCCAAGTCCCTAGTGGAGGGAATCAGGGCACTTCTCTGAGAATCTCTGCTTCTCAGGAGGGGCACCACTCTGTAAGCCTCATGCTTTGCAGAGAGATCCTCTCATTAGCACTGATTGTCCTCACCTTAAGTCCGGTTATGGTCAAGATGACACCCCTCTGCAGATCTGGGGCCCTATCCCGCTAGAGAAGGCAGTGCCCTCCCTGAAATCACACAGGTGGAATGAGGGGACCACTCAGAAGGAACTCCTCTGGGTCTCTCAGAGCTAAGAATTTACAGAATGCTATTTGGCTCCCTCTCTTGGGGTCCCTCATGTAATCATATTCCATAAGGGCCTCCAAAAACAGGCAGTGGGGATGCAACTCGAGTCCTTCTGGATTCCTCTTGCTCAGCATCCTCACTACATCTACCACAGCCTGGGACTACTCCTTCTACTGATGTAAGATACCTCTTTGGGTGATCACTATAATCAGGAGTCACTGTCTCCAGAGTCCTTTCATGGAGTTCTGATATCAGCTTCTGTTGCTTGATTAAAGGCTTCCTGGGAAATGCATATCCTATGAACACTTGAGCAGTTACGCTCTAGCAAATCTTGGAGAAAATGGGTCTCAGTCCCCAAAGTGATGTAAGATTAGGAAAATGCAGCAGAAATCAAGGAACTCAGGACAGATGTTACGCTGTCAGAGAAACAGAGCTCATATATTCCTTCTCTTCAGCTAGATTTTGGGTGTGTGCTTAGTTGCTCAGCCATGTCTTACTTTTTGCAACCCCATGGGCTGTAGCCTGACAGGCTCCTCTGTCCATGGGAATTCTGCAGGCAAGAATCCTGGAGTGAGTTGCTCCACTCTAGGGGATGTACCAAACCCAGGACTCCCACATTGCAGGTGGATTCTTTACTTTCTGAGCCACCATATTTAGGGTAGTTCTAAAATCTTTACTTTCTGGACCTTCCTGTTGGTCCACTGGTTAAGACTGTGTACTCCCAATGTAGGGGGCCCAGGTTCAATCCCTGGTCAGGTAATTGGATCACACAGACCAGAATTAAGAGTTCATGTGCCACAACTAAAACTTTCACATGCCACAACTAAAGCGCCTCCATGTGGCAACAAAGATCCTGAGTGTCACAGCTAAGACTCAGAGTAGCCAAAAATAAATAAAAATAAGATTTTTAAATAAAAAATTAACTATTTACTTTCTACACAGAAGGATAGCACCTGATGATCTTCTAAGCCCTTGATGACTTGAAGGTGTCTGAATTTGCACCTGCAGATGATCATACGGTTACTGAGCATTATCTCTTTCTCTCCTTTCTCTCTCTCTTAATTATTCTGGTTATGTGCTAAGTGGCAATATTGATGGTAAGAGAGTTTGGGGGGAGAGTGGATACATGTATATGTATGGGTGAGTCCCTTCCCTGTTCATCTGAAATGGTCACAATATTGTTAATCGGTTATCCCCAAAGAAAAAATGAAAGCTCAAATTATAAAAAACTCAATTATATAAAAAGTCAAATGACCTAACTCTACACTTAAAGCAACTAGAAAAGGAAGAAATGAAGAACCACAGGGTTCGTAGAAGCAAAGAAGTCTTAAAAACTGGGGCAGTAATAAATGCAAAAGAAACAAAAGAGACCATAGCAAAAATCAACAAAGCCAAAAGCTGGTTCTTTGAGAAGATAAATAAAATTGAGAAGCCATTAGCGAGACTCATCAAGAAACAAAGGGAGACAAATCAAATCAACAAAATTAGAAATGAAAATGGAAACAAATACAATATTGTAAAGTAATTAACCTCCAATTAAAATAAATAAATTTATTTAAAAAAGAAATGAAAATGGAGAGATCACAACAGACAACACAGAAATACAAAGGATCATAAGAGGCTACTATCAGCAACTATATGCCAATAAAATGAACAACTTGAAAGAAATGGACAAATTCTTAGAAAAGTACAACTTTCCCAATCTGAGCCAGGAAGAAATAGAAAATCTTAATAGGCCCATCACAAGCTTGGAAATTGAAACTGTACAGAAATCTTCCTGCAAATAAAAGCCCAGGACCAGACGGCTTCACAGCTGAACTCTACCAAAAATTTAGAGAAGGGCTAACACTTATCCTACTCAAACTCTTCCAGAAAATAGCAGAGGAAGGTAAACTTCCAAACTCAATCTATGAGGCCACCATCACCCTAATACCAAAACCCGACAAAGATGCCACAAAAAAAGAAAACTACAGGACAATATAGCTGATGAACATAGATGCAAAAACCCTTAACAAAATTCTGTAAAACAGAATACAACAACATATTAAAAAGATCATACATCATGACCAAGTGGGCTTTATCCCAAGGATTCAAGGATTCTTCAATATCTGCAAATCAATCAATGTAATATACCACATTAACAAATTGAAAGATAAAAACCATATGATTATCTCAATACATGCAGAGAAAGCCTTTGAAAAAATTCAACATCCATTTATGATAAAAAAGTAGGAGTAGAAGGAATATACCTCAACACAGTAAAAGCTATATATGACAAACCCACAGAAAACATTATCCTCAATGGTGAAAAATTGAAAGCATTTTCCCTAAAGTCAGGAACAAGACAAGGGTGCCCACTCTCACCACGACTATTTCACATAGTTTTAGAAGTTTTGGCCACAGCAATTAGAGCAGAAAAAGAAACAAAAGGTATCCAATTTGGGAAAGAAGAAGTAAAACTCTCACTGTTTGCAGATGACATGATCCTCTACATACATAACCCTAAAGACCCCACCAGAAAATTACTAGAGCTAATCAGTGAATATAGTAAAGTTTCAGGATATAAAATCAACACACAGAAATCCCTTGCATTCCTATACACTAATAATGAGAAAGTAGAAAAAGAAATTAAGGAATCAATTCCATTTACCATTGCAACAAAAAGAATAAAATACTTAGGAATATACCTACCTAAAGAAACTAAAGACCTATATATAGAAAATTATAAAACACTGATGAAAGAAATCAAAGAAGACACTAATAGATGGAGAAATATACCATGTTCATGGATTGGAAGAATCAATATAGTGAAAATGAGTATACTACCCAAAGCAATCTACAGATTCAATGCTATTCCTATCAAGCTACCAGCGGTATTTTTCACAGAGCTAGAACAAATAATTTCAAGATTTGTATGGAAATACAAAAAACCTCGAATAGCCAAAGCCATCTTGAGAAAGAAGAATGGAACTGGAGGAATCAACCTGCCAGACTTCAGGCTCTACTACAAAGCCACAGTCATCAAAACAGTATGGTACTGGCACAAAGACAGAAATATAGATCAATGGAACAAAATAGAAAGCCCAGAGATAAATCCACACACCTATGGACACCTTATCTTCGACAAAGGAGGCAAGAATATACAGTGGATTAAAGACAATCTCTTTAACAAGTGGTGCTGGGAAAACTGGTCAGCCACTTGTAAAAGAATGAAACTAGAACACTTTCTAACACCATACACAAAAATAAACTCAAAATGGATTAAAGATCTAAATGTAAGACCAGAAACTATAAAACTCCTAGAGGAAAACATAGGCAAAACACTCTCCAACATAAATCACAGCAGGATCCTCTATGACCCACCTCCCAGAGTACTGGAAATAAAAGCAAAAATAAACAAATGGGACCTAATTAAACTTAAAAGCTTTTGCACAACAAAGGAAATTTTAAGCAAGGTGAAAAGACAGCCTTCAGAATGGGAGAAAATAATAGGAAATGAAGCAACTGACAAAGAATTAATCTTAAAAATATACAAGCAACTCTTGCAGCAGCTCAATTCCAGAAAAATAAACGACCCAATCAAAAAATGGGCCAAAGAACTAAAAAGACATTTCTCCAAAGAAGACATACAGACGGCTAACAAACACATGAAAAGATACTCAACATCACTCATTATCAGAGAAATGGAAATCAAAACCACAATGAAGTGCCACGTCATGGCAGTCAGAGTGGTTGCAATCCAAAAGTCTACAAGCAACAAATGCTGGAGAGGGTGTGGAGAAAGGAAACCCTCTTACACTGTTGGTGGGAATGCAAACTAGTACAGCCGCTATGGAGAACAGTGTGGAGATTCCTTTAAAAACTGGAAATTGAACTGCCATATGACTCAGCAATCCCACTGCTGGGCATACACACCAAGGAAACTAGAAATGAAAGAGACAGGTGTACCGCAATGTTCATTGCAGCACTGTTTACAATAGCCAGGACATGGAAGCAACCTAGATGTCCATCAGCAGGCAAATGGATAAGAAAAATGTGGTACATAAACACATTGGCATGTTACTCAGCCATTAAAAAGAATATATTTGAATCCGTTCTAATGAGGTGGATGAAACTTGGGCCTATTATACAGAGTGAAGTAAGCCAGAAAGAAATACACCAATACAGTATGCTGCTGCTGCTGCTGCTAAGTCACTTCAGTCGTGTCCGAATCTGTGAGACCCCATAGACGGCAGCCCACCAGGCTCCCCCGTCCCTGGGATTCTCCAGGTGAGAGTGCTGGAGTGAGTTGCCATTACCTTCACCAATACAGTATACTAACGCATATATATGGAATTTAGAAAGATGGTAATGATAACCCTATATGTGAGACAGCAAAAGAGACACAGATGTATAGAAGTCTTTTGGACTGTGTGGGAGAGGCGAGGGTGGGATGATTTGGGAGAATGGCATTGAAATATATATATTATCATATGTTAAACAGATAGCCAGTCCAGGTTCAATGCATGAGACAGGGTGCTGAGGACTGGTGCATAGGGATAACCCAGAGGTCGGGATGGGGAAGGAGGTAGGAGGGGGGTTCAGGATGGGGAACACATGTACACCCATGGCTTATTCATGTCAATGTATGGCAAAACCCCTACAACATTGTAAAGTAGTTAGCTTCCAATTAAAATAAATAAATTTATATTTTAAAAATCCTATGTTTCACATAGCAATCAATAAACCAACAAAATAGCATCATAGGAAAAAGTGACAGGGATTCGTGAAAGAAATAATTGATGAGCTAGATTTCATTCCCTTTAAACTTCTGCTCTGTAAAAATATACCATTAAGACAACAAGAAGATGAGCCATAGTCTCAGGGAAAATATTAGCAAAAGATGTATCTGATGAAGACTCTAACCTACAATATACAAAGAACTCTTAAAATTAATAAGAAGAAAACTAACATCTAATAAAATATGGACAAAAGATAGATACCTCCCCAAGGAAGATACACAGATGGCAACAAGCATATGAAAAGATGCTGCATGTCATATACCATTCAGTTCAGTTCATTTCAGACGCTCAGTCATGTCCGACTCTTTGCAGCCCCATGAATCGTAACACACCAGGCCTCCCTGTCCATCACAAACTCCTGGAGTTCACTAAAACTCATGCCCATAGTGTTGGTGATGCCATCCAGCCATCTCATCCTCTGTCATTCCCTTCTCCTATCCCCAATCCCNTCATTTCAGACGCTCAGTCATGTCCGACTCTTTGCAGCCCCATGAATCGTAACACACCAGGCCTCCCTGTCCATCACAAACTCCTGGAGTTCACTAAAACTCATGCCCATAGTGTTGGTGATGCCATCCAGCCATCTCATCCTCTGTCATTCCCTTCTCCTATCCCCAATCCCTTCCATCATCAGAGTCTTATTCAATGAGTCAACTCTTCGCATCAGGAGGCGAAAGTACTGGAGTTTCAGCTTTAGCATTATTCCTTACAAAGAACACCCAGGACTGATCTCCTTCAGAATAGACATATACCATTAGGGAACTGAAAATTAAAAAAAAAAAAAAAAAAAAAAAANAATCAACACACAGAAATCCCTTGCATTCCTATACACTAATAATGAGAAAGTAGAAAAAGAAATTAAGGAATCAATTCCATTTACCATTGCAACAAAAAGAATAAAATACTTAGGAATATACCTACCTAAAGAAACTAAAGAACTATATATAGAAAATTATAAAACACTGTATCCTGCATTTTTACATCCTGTGTTCCCACAGCCACAAAATTAAAAGATGTGTGCTCTTTGGAAGAAAAGTTATGACCAACCTAGACAGCATATAATAAAGCAGAGACAATACGTTGGAAACAAAGGTCCGCTCGTCAAGGCTATGGTTTTTCCAGTAGGTATGTATGGATTTGAGATTTGGACTATAAAGAAAGCTGAGCATCAAAGAATTGATGCTTTTCAACTGTCATGAGAAGACTCTTGAGACTCCCTTGGACTGCAAGGAGGTCCAACCAGTCCATTCTCAAGGAAATCCATTCTGAATATTCTTTGGAAGGACTGATGCTGAAGCAGAAACTCCAATACTTTGGCCACCTGATGCAAAGAACTGACTCATTTGAAAACTCCCTGATGCTGGGAAAGATTGAAGGCAGGAGGAGAAGGGGACAACAGAGGATGAGATGGTTGGATGGCATCACTGACTCAATGGACATGACTTTGAGTAAACTGCAGGAGTTGGTGATGGACAGAGCGGCCTGGCATGCTGCAGTCTATGGGGTTGCAAAGAGTTGGAAACCACTGAGCTGAACTGAAACATACTCCTGGGCTAATGGTAAAGAATCCAACGACAATGCAGGAGACTCATGGGTTTGATCCCTGAGTTGGGAAGACTCCCTAGAAGAGGAAATGGCAACCCACTCCAGTATTTTGTCTGGGAAATCCCATGGACAGAGGAGCCTGGTGGGCTATAGTCCATGAGGTGGCAGAGTTGGACACAACTGAGCACTAAACAGTAAATATACTCTTACACTATGATCTAAAGGTCATGCTCCTTGGTGTTTAGCCAGATGGCTGGAAACACATCCACACAAAAACCTGCATGCGGTTGTTTATAGAAGCTTGACTCATATTTCCCATAATTTAAAAAGCAACATCGGTGTCCTTTAGCAGGTAATGGGATAAGTAACAGAATACTGGTCAATGCTAAAAATGAGTAAGTTTTCAAACTGTGAAAAGACATGGAAGAATCTTAGATGTGTATTACTAAAGAAAAAAAATTAATCTCAAAAAGCTACACACTGCATGATTCCAACCTCATGACTCTTAGAAAAAAGCAGAACTATAGAAATAGTAAAAAGACCAATGGTTGCCAGGGTTGGGGGGCAGGGAGCGAGGGATGAACAGAGCACAGAGAGCTTTATACTGTCGTGAAACTGCTCTGTGTGACCCTACAGGGGTGGGTGCTATCGTTAGTCACTCAGCTGTGCCTGACTCTTTGCAACCTCAGGGACTGTACCCTGCCAGACTCCTCTGTTTACCGGATTTCTCAGCCAAGAACACTTGGTGAGATGGCTTTGTCTTCTCCAGGGGATCTTCCCATCCAGGGATTGAACCCGTGTCTCTTGCATGGGCAGGTGGATTCTTTACCACTGACACACCAGGGAAGCTCATAAGGCTGGATACAAGTCATCATCCATTTGTCTATACTCAAAGAGGGTACAAAACCAAGAAAGAAGCTAATTTAAGTAAGTGTGCTAGTCCAGGACTTTGTGTGCCAATGATATATAATGTAGCTTCCTAGATTGTAGCAAACGGCCTACTGTGCTGGGGGATGTTGACAGTAGGGGAGGCTGTGCATGTGTCCAGGAAGAAGATAAATGGGAACTCTCCATACTTTCTGCTCCGTTTTTCTGTCAATCTAAGACTGGTTAAAAAAGTAAACTTAAAACTCTAATGTGGCTGGGGTGGTGGCTCAGCCCCATACCCTTCCCTGGGGATTGCAGCCTTGAGTGCAGGGCCAGGCCCTCTTACCCCTCTATACAAAAGTGGGTGGGCCCCTCAGTCCTCATTCAGTTTGCTTGATCTGGATGCTGGCAGGGCCTGAGGCTCCGCTCTTTTTGGATCTGAGAACATTTCCTGAGATCCAAAAGGATGAGACGGTGGCATCGCTTGACCACACCTGCCATGCCATGAGTGACAACTGCATCAGGCAGGTTGAGAGCCCATATGATGGTGATCCCACTGGGGGTGCTGACTCTGTACCCTAAATCTGACTCAGGTGAAGGCCTAAGAGTTCCCCTTCTGCTGACCTGAGACTTCCGCCTCAATCAAGCTCATCACTTTTCTGTTACCCCTGAGAAGGACATGAGGCCATCTCTTTCTGACATTTACAAGGATCTGCCATGGAACAGGGAGGATTCCGTGACATCTCTGCAGATAAGTGCTCGGCAGGGCTGCTCTTCTTCTTCCTGGCACACCTTAGAAATCTCTCTCTCTACTGACCCGAGCCAACCAACTCAGATAAATGTCTGCTGACCTGGGCACCCTCTGAGGCGTAGGGGATCACAAGTCCCCGAGAACCCTGAACGCTAAGTGAGTGATTGCTCAGGCTGAGATCTTTGCCTGGGGCATGTTGCCCTCCCCAGCCCACCTGTAAGGGCTTCTTCCTCCTGGCTCCTGTTTCTTTATTAAAAGTCTTCCTGGGCAAGGCCACAACCTGGCAACCTCTTGACCAGTTTCTCTATTGAAAACCTTTCACAGAGCGGGTTCCCATCCCAGGAGTGATGTGAAACAGGGAAGTTGTAAGGCAAGGCAGGATGGATGTCTTGACAAAGGATAAAACACCTTCATCTACCCCCTTCTCTTTACTAGCCACATTTCACCTTTTATGTAACTTCTCTTTGAACTGTTTTAACTTCCAAATGGAAGGGGCTGTCCAGCATGATGTTCTGGGCCCCTGATCATTTGGGTTCTCTGACTTTGGATAGGTAGATGATTATATTGTCACTAATATTACCTTTCTCTGCTTTATTCAGAGTTCTCAATTATTTGGATATGCTTATTGCTGTGGTCACATATTTCCGACCAGTGTTTTGGGCATAGAGTTCTCCTTTTTATCACCTGACATATATGTTGGGCCAGTCGATCAGACGTAAGGCAAATGAAGGAACAGAAAGTTGCCCTCAGGCTAGGAGGAATGGCAAAGTGTGGGCATCAGACTTATTTAGGCCAGGAGTCTACTTCCAACCCTGTCATTTAACAACTGTGTGAAACTGAATACCTTACCAAACTCTGCGAGCCTCTATTTCTTCATCTGTGAAATGGGTTTCAGAAGGTCTGTCTTTGGGACTGAGAATAATGCCTGTGAAATGCCTGGCCTGTTATGTGGCCTGTCTTGAGACTGTTAAGGATGCCAGTCTTTACTGTGATAAATCTGTCCCCGGGTATTCAACCCACTACACCGTGATTCAATTTTCAACCCAGGAGATGTCAAAGAATAAGCAGGGGTCTAGGGCAAAGAACCCTCTATCAGAAAAGTCCTGGTTAGTAAGGAAAACTAGCATATTCCAGTTAAGAGTATGCCACTGAAGGTCACCATGAGGTAGACATCCTCAGTGGATGTAACACAAAGCTCCAAAATGTTTCAAGGGCCCCAAACTTACCTATTTTTCACTTGCCCTGTTTTATAAACCACTCCAACATTCATTCATTTAACCACCCACAAGTGTCTATTCCTTCCCCATTGTTTGCTAAAATACAGTCAGGATAACTTGATTTGAATTATTATTATTATTATTATTATTATTATTAGTGGTGTGGGCTCTGGCTCCCCCACCGAGGGCAGAGTGCGCCAGTCCAGTGGCTTCAAGAGATCATCCCACCTCAGGGGAGTGCCACTCTGATTTCTGGGAAACTCCACAGACAGAAGACAACATGAGTAAAACATCTAATCTGCACAGTGTTCACGCATACTGGAACAAGGGCACAGGACACATGCCATGCCAGATTCACATGATTTCTCTCTCATTTACTCACAATCCCAAAGCACAGGGAAATACTGCAGGTTTGGGTCTCAACCCCCAAAGGAAAGTCCATATCACAACTGAGTCATACGAATTTTTTGGTTTCCCAGTGCTTTCATAAAATTTATCTTTACACGATAATATTGGATACTAAGTGAGCAATAGCATTATGTCTAAGGACAGTATAGATATCTTAAATGAAAACATATCTTTGCTAAAAGAAAAAAGATGTTAACCTTTATCTGAGCCTTCACTGAGTCCATCAATTTGCTGCTGATGGTGTGAACATTGCAAGAGTTTTCAAAATGTGACACAGACATGAAGTGAGCAAACGGTGTTGGAAAGATACTAACACAAACTTTCAATTTGGTCGAGAAGAAGAACAAAGAAAAGAAAAGCAGTACCTGTGAACTACAGTAAAGCGAAGTGAAACCGAATGAAGTGTGCCTATAACTGTTAAGGGCAGTTTCCCATTCCAGGCTTTGTCTTTAAACTATGGGGTCCACCACATGAGAACCTGGTCCCTGGTCACAATTACCACAGCCTCATCCAGCCCGCCATGCACGCAATTTATAATTCCTTCCTACTTAAGGACTTATACGTACCCAAGGCCCACCACTACCTCGAAACAAAGTTTCACCTCTTAGAGTTCGGCAGGGGAGAAGTCTGGGAATTGAGAGCATGGCTGCCGCTTTGTCTTGCCATCTTTACTGCCACATGCGTCGTTAGCAATCGGCGATCTCCAGGTGACTGGAGTTAGGGCCTAGGTTTCCTTCATTTACACAATCAAGTAATCGCTTATCTTACAGAATGTCTTAGATGAAGATATACCGAAGAAATCGGCCTAAGAGAGTTGTAGGAACTGTCCCCTGCCGATCACAGAGATGAGACTTTTGGCGTGATCTTTCTTACAGGATGGGGGAATGGTCCCTTGAGCCCACATTCAGGTCCTCACCTTGCCTTCAGATCAGTCCCGGGAATCCACTCTTAGCCACACGAATGCGCCAAACATCAGTCCCGGCTCTTCGCCACCAGCACGGAAGTTTCGCGGACACTTCCGGCTATGGCTTCCCGGTGCAGGATCTCTGAGGGATGATGGAAGGGGCGGGGCTCTGTGGGGACCCCGTTTTTCAGTGTTCAGCGGTCCCTGGGTCATCCCTTAGGGTCCTCACCATGCCGGCTGTCAGAGCCCGGGACCCTTCGCATTACAGACTTGAGTCCTCCTGCCCCCAAACCAAGCCCTCACCTCTCCAAGTCCCTAGTGGGGAGTCAGGGCCCTTCTCTGAGCACCTCTCCTTGACAGGGGGAGGAGCGCCACTGTGTGAGCCTTCCTCCTTGGTGGGAGAGACCCTCTCATTAGCACTGATGGCCCTCACCTTCACTGTGGTGATGGCTAAGATGCCACCCTCCTAAGAACTGGGGTTCCATCCATTCCCTCGCTGAGACCAGATAGATATGAAGAGGCTTCTCATCCCTATAACTCTGCTTGCAGCCTCTGGTGTTAAAATAGGGGCAGGGGTCTGTAAGGCCTCCTCATTTGTGGGTCTAGCGATACTTCTTTCTTCACTCAGGGACCTCACCATGGTCCTGGCCAGTCCTGGGACCTGACCCTCCAACCTGAGATTCTCCCTCTGCTGAACTGAGGCCATTCTTTCTAGACTGAGACTTTGACCTCACAGAGAGCTACAAGGCTATTAAGAGGGAATGTCCTGTCTGGGCATTTTAGGCCTTAGAGCAAGTTTGGGCAGGTCTCTGAATGACCTGTATTTTACGGTGGTTGTCTCTCCAGTCCTCACTTACGGGGGCCCAAATTTTGTCTATCTCTTGGGTTAAAAGATTCCTGGGGAACACCACATCCCAGCAAACTCTTGAGCAGTGTCCCTAATGAAAANACCCTCCAACCTGAGATTCTCCCTCTGCTGAACTGAGGCCATTCTTCCTAGACTGAGACTTTGACCTCACGGAGAACTACAAGGCTTATAAGAGGGAATGTCCTGTCTGGGCATTCTAGGCCTTAGAGCAAGTTTGGGCAGGTCTCTGAATGACCTGTATTTTACGGTGGTTGTCTCTCCAGTCTTCACTTATGGGGACCCACATTTTGTCTGTCTCTTGGGTAAAAGCTTCCTGGGGAACACCACATCCCAGCACACTCTTGAGCAGTGTCACTAATTCAAACCTTACAGTTTCGTGCCCCAGACTTGTCCTGAGATGGGGAAAATAACACAGAAGGCAGCAGGCAGAATGGGGTGCGCTCCCAGAGAAAAATGTTGCTCCATCCTCTTCAAAAGCCAGAGTCACTCTTTTTTCATGTCTTAATTGACTGACAGGCATACTTTTAAAACATTGTATTGCATATAATCATGCTTCACCAATACTGTGTTTCATTACAAACTGAAAGTTTATGGTAACCATGCTTTGAACATGTCTATGGCACCATTTTCCCAACATCATGTGTTCTCTTGGGGTCCCTGTTCCACATATTGTTAATTCTTTAAATATTTTAAACTCTTTCCTTATTTCATTTCTTATGGCGCTCTGATCAGTTGTCTTTGTTACTATTTTAACTGTAAATTTGTAAATTAAGCTATGTGCATTTTTTGGCCATCTTCTAGTAAGTGTACAATAGGATTAACAACTTTTATAAGCACTGGGAATCCCCCAAATCCCTAATGATTTAGTCTATGGCAATTTTCACTTTATTGCAGTGATCTAGAACCAAAGTCACCATATCTGAGCCATCAGAGCAATTCTAAAGAAAAAAGCCATCCAAGATGGTTTTGTGCTCTCCTGATTGAGGTTATCTGACACTGCACAGACAGAGGATCTTACTGTCCCTATTATCTGTTTCTCTTCTTTATTCCTGTCATTTATTTATACAGCCTTGAAGGCTTTGTGCCTAAAGAAGTGTACTGGAATATATCCAGGGTCCATACTTTTATCACAAGATACCTTTGAGTGTTAAGGAACACAAGCTCTGCTTTAGGGCAAGAGGAGTATAACAGCGTAGGATCTAGAGGAATTCAGAGAGGAATCTAATTCCAGGCCTATCAGTCACTAGTGTTCCCCAGCAAGGGCTCGCTGCCTGATGCACATAGAAGCCAATACTATGGAATGGGCTTCTGAGAGAAAAACTTTAATCCAAGGTGGAGTAGCAAGAAGACAGGAAGTAGAGTTCTCAAATCTGTCTCCTCAAGCCAGAGTTTGAGGTAAAATTAAAGGGTTTAGGGGAACTGCAAACTTGGAAGCTAAAAGGCTAGTCTTGAATTAGTTCATGTAAGGTATTCATTCCAACCTCAGAACTCTGCCCCAAGACCGTTTCTGAGAAGCCTGAAAAATAAGTGAGACATGCTTAGCCTAACAGTTCTGAGATCCTCTCTGTCTGAGAGCAGACGAGAGTGCTGTCCCAGTGACCCCCATCCCATATTCTGGGGTATTGCTCTCTTCAGTCCTCCTCCATGGGGTCCTCATCCTGCTTGGACTTGGACTAAAGCCTTCTGGGGAAATTCCACATCTCTGCAAACACTTGAGCCGTGTTTGCTCTGTAGTGCTACAGAGAATGAATGGGTCCCTGTCCCAGGAGTGATCGGAGATGGACAAGCTATAGCCCAAGGAGTCCCAGGAGACGTGGCCCGTCAGGGAGAAAAAAAAAAAGTACATCAATCTATCTCCTCATCAGCCAGGTGAAAGTTTTCATGTCATTTTTGTTCTGATAGATTTACTTTCTGCAGGCAAGAGACTATAAGCATGATACGGAGAGCCCTTGGTCTTCAGGTTATTGAATATGGCCAATGTACATGCTTATACTGGCACAGAATATTGTCTCTTTATCTGTGAGTAATGAATAAGGTATACGTATTTTTTGTTAAATAATCTGGTATTCTTACTGCTCTGTCTACACATTCCAATCCAGGAGCTTGAGCACAAGGGCATTCTTTTTTGATCACCTAGGACAAATTTTGAACTACTGAGAAAAACACTGAAATAAAAGATACAGGGTGGGGAGTTTCCTGGTGGTCCAGTGGCTAGTACCCCAGGCTCCCAATGCACGAGGCCCAGGTTCAATCCCTAGTCATGGAAGTAAACACCATGTGCCACAATTAAGACTCAGCACAGCCAAATAAATAAGAAGTAAATAAATAAGGAAAAGGAAATGAAATGTCAAAAGTACTTGTTTAAAAAAAAGACAAGGGTATGTCTCAGGGTGGGGAGAGAAGAATAGTACGAGTGCTAAAGTAGTTTAGGGCAGGAGTCTAGGCCCAGCTCTGTCATTTACCAGCCTTAAGTATTTCGGCACTAAACCAAACTGTAACTGTATAAGCCTCGGGCTGTCCACTGTGAAGTGAGTTTGATAAGCCCTGTCTGGTAGGACTGGTGAAATATATGTATTTATGGAAAGCATCGCGCATGGCACGTGTCTCTATTGAGACTTTAGGGGTGATGGCAGTTATTACTATGATTATGTTGACCTCAGATGTTACATCAGCTGGGCTTTTTTGGGGGAGGTCATCTAAGAAGTGTCAGGACTATGCAGTGTTCTAACTGAAAAAGATAAAAAAAAGAGCCAACCTCCCCAATCAGCCAAACTTCTGCTTAGCAATGAGACCAAAGTAATATGTTCTCGCCACCCACTCTTTACCTTGCTTCTTTCTTGTTCTTAGCCTTTTCCAAATAATGACAGCTTCTCTGAGAAACTATAACTGCATGGGCAGAGGCATGCAATGCTTTTTTTTTTTTTTTTACTAAACATTGCCACTACAAGCATGAAGTTTTCTTAAGAGCAGATGCTCAATTAATGTTTGTGTAAAAGAACCACGTACAAATCATTTGCTATAATTTATATTCTCAAACATTCTTGAAAAATATAATCCAATCAAAGTATATATCTTTTACATTTACATAAAGGGAAACTAAACAGAGAGTACAGCAAAACAAAAACTGATAAACTTTCAGCTCTCTCTCTATGCATCTATGTTCTGAGCCTCTCTTAGTGTGGTGTCTTGCACATTTCTAAGGATATTCTGCAGTCCATGGGGTCGCTAAGAGTCGGACACAACTGAGCGACTTCACTTTCATTTTTCACTTTTATGCATTGGAGGAGGAAATGACAACCCACTCCACTGTTCTCACCTGGAGAATCCCAGGGACGGAGGATCCTGGTGGGCTGCCATCTATGGGGTCGCACAGAGTTGGACACAACTGAAGCAACTTAGCAGTAGCAGCAGCAAGGATATTCTTATCCTAAAGTGTAGTTATTCTCATCCTGGTTCACAAAAGCAATTTGAGGATTTCCAATATGTATTTCAAAAAATAAATTTCCAATATGTATTTCAAAAAACAAAACTCTTAATCCTAAATCTGACAAACAGCAAACTGCATGAGACCCATGTAATTCATATACTTCTATCGTGAACCTAAAATAAACTTTGTTGAAAAAAGTAACAATTGAAAATTGAGGAATAAAAAGTCAACAAGATATTGATGCATATTAGAAACATAGCTTGACAGGCTTCTCAAAACACAAAGTGAAGAACGGGCTACAGACCACACTAGGGGCGAGGTGAGCGGCTGGATGTGGCCCTGGAGCGGGCACTGGCTGAGGCAGACATGTCAGCCCTGGCTGCAGCTGAAGTGCCAGCCCTGGCTGAGGCAGAAGGGCCAGCCCTGGCCAAGGGAGAAGGGCCAGCCGTGGCTGAGGCAGACATGTCAGCCCTGGCTGCAGCCAAAGTGCCAGCCCTGGCTGAGGCAGACGGGCAAGCCCTGGCCGAGGGAGAAGGGCCAGCCCTGGCCGAGGCCGAAGGGTCAGCACTGGCCAAGGCAGACATTATCAGGCCTGGCTGAGGCTGAAATGCCAGCGTAGGCTTCAGCAGAAGTGCCAGGGCTGGCCAAGGCCAAAGGGCCAGCACTGGACGAGGCAGAGGGGCCAGCACTGGCTGAGGCAGTAGGGCCAGCAGTGGCCGAGGCAGAAGGGCCGGTCCTGGCTGCAGCTCTGGCTCTGGTGCTCTCTACCTCCTCTCTCCAAGCCTCCTCATAATGCGGCAGTAAGGCATCGGGGACCAAATCGTTGACCTTGGTAAAAAAACTGCAGGACTTTCATCTTGCTGGTTTCTGTGAGAGCTTTAGGACCCCACCGGAACTCAAAGCGAGGCGGATCGCTGCCGGGCACCTGGTTGTATTCCAGATACTCTTCCCGCACCAGATCTTCTGTGATGAGCTTCCTGGTGTCTCCAAAGATGAAGTGCCTTCTTCCATCATAGATGCCCAGAATATTCAGGAACTTCCAGATCTCCTCAGAGGCACAGCGGCCATTCAGGTAGATGATACCCAGCAGAGGCATCAGAAGACCATTCTTCGGCAGCCCCCAGTCACCTCTCATGGACTCACTGTAGCTGAGATCTAGGTTGCTCACCAGGGTATAGCAGTGACTGTTGGGCCTGACTTCCTTCAGCACCAGGCCAAACACCATCTCCATGTGCTCAGAGGCCCTGCTGAGGATCTCAGGGAATTGCTCCCTGTACCTTCTAGTGATTGCCTTCAGCATTTCAGACCTCTTAATGCGCTCCCTCATCTGATACTTACACAGCATGTACTGCACCAACATCCCTGCTTTCCTGGTCAGAAGATCTGTGTGAGAGCTCTTAGCAGCAGCTGAGGCCTGGGAAGAATTTTCACCTTCCTGAACTTGGCCCTCGGCACCTACACCAGACCTCGAGCGTGCTGCATGCCCGACACCAGATCTTTTGCATATCGCACCTGCAGCAGCACTGGTGGTGCCTTGGGCTCCCTGAGGCCCCTTGGAGGTGCCAGCAGCAGACGAGCTTGAGGGAGCGCTCTCTGAATCAGGAGGGGAGGAGGAGGTGGTCTCTTCTCCCCCAGAGGTGGTAGCCTGATCATGAAGACCCTGGGTCTCAGCCCGGGCCTGGCGACATTTCTCACTAGCACGGTGCCTACTCTTCTGACCACGGGGCATGATGGCTGTGGTCAGGGACTGCAGGCAAAAGTCTGGGCCAATAGACAGGAGATTGGGGCACCTGGAGGTTGGAGAATGAGGTGACATGAGCACATTAAAACAGGGAGATTTCACCTTGGCTTAATCAAAGGCCGCCTCTGCAGGTGTCCTTGAGGACACCGCCCTAGGAACCCACAAGGCTCCTGTTTCCTGGTCAGCCTGTCCCCACACAATCCCACAGAGGAAGAACAGAGGCCTTACTTTTCCTCTGTGTCCTCTCAGCCCTGCTTGGGACTTATTGAGGTGACAGCAAGTGCTGGCAGTGGGGTCCTCTCAGCTCATCTTCGGTATTATGTCAAGTCCTGGCAGAGCCTGGGCACCCTTCCCTCTGCTACTCTGATACAGACACTGTAGACCTTCACATAATCCAGAAGCAAGTGAAGGGCTGCCTCAGTCCACTTCCCTCCCAGGGGATACCCAGTGCTGAGAGCTCAGTAGGGTCTTTTCTATCCTGAGTTCACTGGGATCATCATTCATGGTCCTTATCTTGGTTCCTTAAAATGTTGGGCACTACTCCCCATTTCCACACTGGTGGCTGCACCTTCAGACTAGACATTTCCCCTCCCCTAGACTTGGTATAAAGCAGTGAAGCAGATGTTCAACCTCACAGCCCATCCCTGAGATTTCCTGGGCTGAAATCCAAGGGTTGCAATGGATGCACTGAGTCTTCACTCAGGTTCCTCAATTGGGCTCCTGGTAGAGGACCTCCTCTTTCTCCTGAACTGATACCTGTCTGATAGNGTTCCTTAAAATGTTGGGCACTACTCCCCATTTCCACACTGGTGGCTGCACCTTCAGACTAGACATTTCCCCTCCCCTAGACTTGGTATAAAGCAGTGAAGCAGATGTTCAACCTCACAGCCCATCCCTGAGATTTCCTGGGCTGAAATCCAAGGGTTGCAATGGATGCACTGAGTCTTCACTCAGGTTCCTCAATTGGGCTCCTGGTAGAGGACCTCCTCTTTCTCCTGAACTGATACCTGTCTGATAGTAAAAGCCAACCACCCTATGTCCCAACAGGAGGAAGTGAAGATGACCTCATCTAACCAAATACGGTCGTCTAAGAATGGAAGCTGTTGCAGGCAGGTTGATGTTCCTGTGGTCCCACACAAGATCCCAATTCAAAGTCTAAAATATTTTTTTTTTGCTCTTTTCTTCTATATGTCTTTTAAAAAATAAATTTATTTTTAACTGGAAGATAATACCTTTACAATATTGTGTTATTTTCTGCCCCACATAAATATGAATCAGCCATAGGTATACTGTATGTCCCCTCCATCTCGAACCTCTCTCCCACCTCCCACCCATCCTACCCCTCTTAAGCTATCAGACACGGGCTTTGAGCTCCCTGGTCATAAAACTAATTCCCACTGCTTATCTATTTTCCATATGGTAATGTGTACATTTTCAATGTTACTCTCTCAATCTGCCCCTCCGTCTCCTTCCCCCACTGTGTCCATGAGTGTGTTCTCTATGTCTGCATCTCCAGGTTGCCCTGCAAATAGGTTCATCACTACCATCTTTCTTGAGTCCATATATATGCATTAATATATGATATTTGCTTTCTTCTTTCTGACTTAATTCACTTTGCATAAAAAAGTAGGAATAAAACTACCACAGGAGCCAACAATCCCACTACTGGGCATATATCCTGAGGAAACAGTAATGGAAAATGACACTTATACTCGTGTTCACTGCAGCACTATTTACAATAGCCAGGACATAGAGGTAACCAAGCTCTACATTTGACTCATGACAGTGTCTAAGATCTCTCTCTGCTGACCACTGCCCTCAGACCAAGACCCTTACTTCCCCATTAGCCCGCAGTAGGAACCAACCTGTATCCTTGAGGTTTGCCATGGATGACAACACGGAGGATGTGTCCAAATGACGTGGTGTGGAACANAAGCCTCTGATAATCACCTTTCTTAAATACCAATTAATCCAACCTTGTCAATGCTTCTATAACACTCCAGTCCTGGTGGTACAAAAATCTGGGACCTTGGATTATCATTTTCTACAGAATCTGGGAATGATTAACCAAAGTGAGGATGATTTCCCACAAACTTGAAGAATGTACAAAGAGACTTGGGAGGATTGAAACATAAAGTGTTGACCAGTTTTAAGTGGTTTGTTGATTAATCAAACCTTGAGTTATTTTTAGAGGCAGCACTATGCATGTGCCAAAAAGGAGCCCATGTTTCCAGGATGACTGCAGAACCAAGAGGGTTCAGTCGGTGGAACTCTCACAGTAGCAATGTTGCCATGGGAGAACTGCATGAAGTCCTTCAATATGGAAAGTCTGGCTTCTAGCAGCATGAATAGCTTACATGAACTAATTCAAGGCTAGCCAATTAGCTTCCAAGTTTGCACTTCCCCTAAACCCTTTAATTTTACCTCAAACTCTGGATTGAGGAGACAGGTTTGAGAGCCCTACTTCCTGTCTTCTTGCTACTCCACCTTGGATTAAAGTTTTTCTCTCAAAAGCCCATTCCGTAGTATTGGCTTCTGTGTGCATCAGGCAGCAAGCCCTTGCTGGGGAACACTAGTGACTGATAGGTCGGGAATTAGATTCCACTCTGAATTCCTCTAGATCCCACGCTGTTACACTCCTCTTGCCCTAAAGCAGAGCTTGTGTTCCTTAACACTAAAATGTATAAAGTAAGGACTCTGGCCATATTCCAATACACTTCTTTAGGCACAAAGCCTTGAAGCGTACATCAATAGATGACAGGAATAAAGAAGAGAAACAGATGCTAGGGACAATAAGATCCTCTCTCTGTGCAGTGTCAGATAACCTCAATCAGCGTAGCACAAAACCGACTTGGATGGCTTTTTTCTTTAGAATTGTACTGATAGCTCAGATATGGTGACTTTGGTTCTAGATCACTGCAATAAAGTAAAAATTGCCATAGACTAAATCATTAGGAATTTGGGGGATTCTCAGTGCTTATAACAGTTGTTAATCCTATGGTACACGTACTAGAAGATGTCCAAAAAATGCACACAGGTTAATTTACAAATGTAGGACAGTTACAATAGTAACAAAGACAACTGATCAGAGCACCATAAGAAATGAAATAAGGAAAGAGTTTAAAATATTTAANGGGATTCCTAGTACTTATAAAACGTGGTTAATCCCACTGTACACTTACTAGAAGATGGCCAAAAAATGCACATAGCTTAATTTACAAATGGAAGACAGTTACAGTAGTAACAAAGACAACTGATCAGACCAGCATAAGAAATGAAATAAAGAGTTTAAAGTATTTAAACAATTAACAATATGTGTAACAGGGACCCCAAGAGAACACATGGTGTTGGGAAAATGGTGCCATTGCCATGTTCAATGCATGCTTACCATAAACTTTCAGTTTGTAACGAACCACAGTATTTTTGAAGCATGATTACATGCAGTACAATGTTTTAAAAGTATGCCTGTGAATTAAAACAAGACATGAAAAAAGAGGGACTCTAGCTTTTGAAAAGCATGGAGCAGCATTTTTCTCTGGGTGCACACCCCATTCTGCCCCCTGCCTTCTGTGTTATTTTCCCCATCTCAGGTCAAGTCTGGGGCATGAAGCTGTAAACTTTGCATTAGGGACACTGCTCAAGAGTTTGCTGGGATGTGGTGTTCCCCAGGATTCTTTTAACCCAAGAGACAGACAAAATTTGGGTCCCCATAAGTGAGGACTGGACGGATAACCACCATAAGATACAGGTCATTCAGAGACCTGCCCAAACTTGCTCTAAGGCCTAGAATGCCCAGATCGGACATTCCCTCTTAATAGCCTTGTAGTTCTCTGTGAGGTCAAAGTCTCAGTCTAAGAAGAATGGCCTCAGTTCAGTAGACAGAGGATCTTGAAGGGTCAGGTCCCAGGACTGGCCAGGACCGTGGTGAGGTCTCTGAGTGTAGAAAGAAGTATCACTAGACCCACAAATGAGGAGGCTTTACAAACCCCTGCCCCTATTTTAACCCCAGAGGCTCCAGGCAGAGTTAATAGGGATGAGAAGCCTCTTCATTTCTGTCTGGTCTCAGCGAGGGAATGGATGGAATCCCAGTTCTTAGGAGGGTGGCATCTTGGCCATCACAACCGTGAAGATGAGGGCCATCAGTGCTAATGAGAGGGTCTCTCCCACCAAGGAGGAAGGCTCACACAGTGGCACTCCTCCCCCTGTCAAGGAGAGGTGCTCAGAGAAGCGCCCTGACTCCCCACTAGGGACTTGGAGAGGTGAGGGCTTGGTTTGGGGACAGGGGGACTCAAGTCTGTAGTGCGAAGGGTCCCGGGCTCTGACAGCCGGCATGGTGAGGACCCTAAGGGATGACCCAGGGACCGCTGAACACTGAACGACGGAGTCCCCACAGAGCCCCGCCCCTTCCATCATCCCTCAGAGATCCTGCACCGGGAAGCCATAGCCGGAAGTGTCTCCGCAAAACTTCCGTGCTGGTGAGGAAGAGCTGGGACTGACGTTTGGCACATTCGTGTGGCTAAGAATGGATTCCCAGGACTGATCTGAAGGCAAGGTGAGTACCTGAATGTGGATTCAAAGGACCATTCCCCCGTCCTGTAAGAAAGATCACGCCAAAAGTCTCATCTCTGTGATCGGCAGGGGATGGATCCTACAACTCTCTTAGGCCGATTTCTTCGGTATATATTGATCTAAGGCATTAGGTAAGATAAGTGATTACTTGAATCTGTAAATGAAGGAAACCTAGGCCCTAACTCCAGTCACCGGGAGATTGCCGAGTGCTAACGAGGCATGGGGCAGTAAAGATGGCGAGACAAAGCGGCACCCATGCGCTCAATTCCCGGACTTCTCCCCTGCCAAACTCTAAGAGGTGAAACTTTGTTTGGAGGCTTGTGGACACAGTTCGGTAAAGGGAAGAGTGTCAGACTCTGATAGATTCGAAGATGGGGACTCTGATGAGGACCGTAGAATACCCTGCCAGGCTTCCCCCCGCAACCCCACCCCTTCTGTCAGCTATCTGAGATCCTGGGTATCACAGCTTTGAGAGGTGAAGAAGAGAGGGTCCAAGCCAGTGGATGTCCCAGTGTTCCTCCAGCAATTTTTACCACACCTAATGAATCTGAGCCAAATTCTGTACATTGTGGCTGAAGATAGCATTCAGTGTTCTATAAGTAGTATAGATATCTATATTGTCCTTAGGCATAATGCTATTGCCCACTTATTAGCCTATAGTATAGTGTAAACATAAATTTTATGAAAAATACCGGGAAACCAAAAAATTCGTATGACTCAGTTGTGTTATATACTTACCCTTGGGGGTTGAGACCCAAACCTGCAGTATTTTCTGAGTCTGCCTGTGCTTTGGGATTGTGAGTAAATCAGAGAGAAATCATGTGAGCTGTCATGGAATGTGTCTTGTGCTCTTATTCCAGTACAGGTTAACACTCTGCAGATTCGATGTTTTACTCATGTTGTCTTCTGTCTATGGAGTTTCTCAGAAATCAGGGTGTCACTCCCCTGAGTTGGGATGATGCCTTGAAGCCACTGGACTGGTACACTCTGCCTTAGGTGGAGGAGCCAGAGCCCATGCCACTAAAAAGATAATTCCAATCAAGTTATCTTGACTGTAATTTGGCGAACAGTAGGGAAGGAATAGACACGTGTGGTTAATGAATGAAAGTAGGAGTGTTTTATAAAAAAGGGCAAGTGAGGGATAGGTAAGTTTGGGGCCATTGAAACATTGTAGAGCTCTGTGTTACAACCATTGAGGATGTCTACATCATGGTGACCTTCAGTGGCATACTCTTAACTGGGTTATGTTAGTTTACCTCGCTAACCATGATTTTTCTGGTAGAGGGTTCTTTGCCCTGCTACTACTGCTGTCACTTCGGTCGTGTCTGACTCTGTGCGACCCCTTAGACGGCAGCCCACCAGGTTCTGCCATCCCGGGATTCTCCAGGCAAGAACAGTGGAGTGGGTTGCCACTTCCTTGTCCAGTGCATGAAAGTGAAAATTGAAAAAGTAAAGTTACTCAGTCGTGTCTGACTCTAAGCAACCCCATGGACTGCAGCCCACCAGGCTCTCCATCCATGGGATTTTCCAGAACCCTGCTTAATCTTTGATATCTCCTGGGTTGAAAATTGAATCACAGTGTTGTGGGTTGAATCTCCAGGGACAGTTGATCACAGTAAGGAGTGACGTCCTTGACAGACTCAGGACAGGCCATGTAACAAGCCAGGCATTTTACAGGCATTATTCTTAGTCCCCAAGACAGACCTTCTGAAACCCATTTCACAGATGAAGAAACTGAGGCTCACAGAGTTTTGTAAGGTGTACAGTTTCACACAGTTCTTAAATGATGGGGTTGGAAGTAGGTTCCTGGACTAAATAAGTCTGATGCCCACACTTTGCCATTTCTCCTAGCCTGAGGTCAAATTTAAGTTCCTTCATTTGCCTTACATCTTATCAACCGGTCCAACATGTATGTCAGGTGATAAAAAGGAGAACTCTGGGCCCAAACACTGGATGGAAATATGTGACCACAGCAATAAGCATATCCAAATAATTGAGAAGTCTGAATAAAGCAGAGAAAGGTAATATTAGTGACAGTATAATCATCTACATATCCAGTCAGAAAACCCAAATGATCAGGGGCCCAGAAAATCATATTGGACAGCTCCTTGCATTTGGAAGTTAAAATCGTTCAAAGAGAAGTTACATAAAAGGTGAAGTGTGGCTAGTAAAGAGAAGGGGTAGATGAAGGTGTTTTATCCTTTGTCAAGACATCCATTCTGCCTTGCCTTACAACTTCCCTATTTCACATCACTCCTGGGATGGGAACCCGGTCTGTGAAAGGTTTTCAATAGGTAAACAGGTCAAGAGGTTGCCAGGATGTGGCCTTGCCGAGGAAGACTTTTAGTGTGTGGCAGAATCAATACAATATTGTATAGTAATTAGCCTCCAAATAAAATAAATAAATTTAAATTAATAAAAAAAGAAACAGGAGCCAGGAGGAAGAGGCCTTACATGTGGGCTGGGGAGGGTAACATGCCCCAGGCAATGTTCTCAGCCTGAGCAATTGCTTACTTAACTTTCAGGGTTCTCCAGGACTTGTGACTCTTGCCTAGGAGGGTGCCAAGGTCAGTAGATGTTGGCCAGCTCAGGTCAGTAGAGAGAAATATTTCTAAGGTGTGCCCGGAGGAAGGACAGCAGGCCTGCCAAGCCCATATCAGCAGAGACCTCATGGAATCCTCCCTGTTGCCGTGGCAGATCATTGTAAATGTCAGAAAGAGGTGGCCTCATGTCCTTCTCAGGGGTAACAGAAAAGTGATGAGCTTGATTTGAGGTGGACGTCTCAGGTCAGCAGAGGGGGACCTCTTAGGCCTTCACCCGAGTCAGATTTAGGTACAGAGTCAGCACCCCCAGTAGGATCACCATCATATCTGTTCTGAACCTGCCTGATGCAGTTGTCACTCATGGCATGGCAGGTGGGGTCAAGCAATATCACCGTCACATCCCTTTGGATCTCTGGAAATGTTCCCAGACCCAAGAAGAGGGAAGCCGTCAGGCCCTGCCAGCATACAAATCAAGCAAACTGAATCAGGATTGAGGGGCCCACCCACTTTTGGATAGAGGGACAAGAGGTCCTTGACCTGCACTCAAGACAGATCCTGAGAGAAGGGTGTGGGACGGAGCCACCACCCCAAGCCCAAAAGTTTTTTTAAGTTTACTTGATTGAAGCCATTTTAGATTCACAGCAAAACGGAACAGAAAATACAGAGAGTTCCCATATGTGTTCTTCCTGGACACGTGTACAGCCTGCCCCACTGTCAGTGTCCCCCAGTAGAGTGGGCTGTTCGCTACCATCTAGGAAGCTACTTTAGCAAACAAAGTCCTGACCTAGCACACTTACTTGCTTACTTGTGTTACCTTCATTCTTGGTATTGTACCCACTGTGAATATAGACAAATGGATGACAACTTGTATCCAGGCTTATGGGCTTCCCTGGTGAGTCCGTGGTATAGAATCCTTCTGCCCATGCAGGAGACATTGGTTCAATCCCTGGATGGGGAGATCCCCTGGAGAAGACAGAGGGAACTCACCCCAGTGTTCTTGCCTGAGCAATCCCATAATCAGAGGAGTCTAGCAGGCTATAATCTGTGAGATGGCAAAGAATCAGACATGACTGAGCGACTAAACAACAGCATCCACCCCTTTAGAGTCATATAAAGCAGTTTCACAACAGCAAAACCTCTCTGTGCTCTGTTCATCCCTCCCTCTGCCCATCCCCTCCCAGTCCCAGGTAACCATTGGTCTTTTTACTGTTTCTATAGTTTTGCTTTTTTCCAGGAGTAATGGACTATAGCCCACCAGGCTCCTCTATCCATGGGATTGCCCAGGCACGAATACTAGAATGGGTTACCATTTCCTTTTCCAGGGAATCTTCCCAACTCAAGGATCGAACCCATGTCTCCTGCAATGCAGATGGATTCTTTACCAGTGAGCCACCTTGGAAGCCCAAGAATTTGTTTAGTTTATTAAATAAAAAGGAATTTATTTAGGTATGATTGACATACAATAACCTGTACATGTTTAATGTATACAAATGGATTAGTTTGGAGTTAAGTCTACTGTGAAACTACCACTGCAGTTTATGTCATAAACATATCCATTACCTCCAAATTTTCCCTCTCATCCTTTTTAAATTTTATTTTTCATTGGAGTGTAGTTGCTTTACAATATTGGGTTGGTTTCTGCCATACATCAACATGAATCAACCATAGGAATACATACTTCCCCTTCCACCTGAACCTCCCTCCCACCTCCCACTCCTTCCCACTCCTCTTCATTATCACAAAGCAGTGGTTTGAGCTCTACATCTGCATCTGAATTCCTGACCTGCAAATACATTCATCAGTACCATCCCTCAAGTTTCCATATGTATGCATCAGTATACGGTATTTACATTTCTCCTTCTGATTTACTTTACTCTGTGTAATTGGCTCTAGGTTCATCCAGCACATCAGAACTGACTCAAATGTGTTCCTTTTTATTGCTTNCTTGGTATAAAGCAGTGAAGCAGATGTTCAACCTCACAGCCCATCCCTGAGATTTCCTGGGCTGAAATCCAAGGGTTGCAATGGATGCACTGAGTCTTCACTCAGGTTCCTCAATTGGGCTCCTGGTAGAGGACCTCCTCTTTCTCCTGAACTGATACCTGTCTGATAGCAAAAGCCAACCACCCTGTGTCCCAACAGGAGGAAGTGAAGATGACCTCATCTTACCAAACACGGTCGTCTAAGAATGGAAGCTGTTGCAGGCAGGTTGATGTCCCTGTGGTCCCACACAAGATCCCAATTCAAAGTTTAAAATATTTTTTTTGCTCCCCTTTTTTCCTCTATATGTCTTTTTTAAAAATAAATTTATTTTTAACTGGAAGATAATACCTTTACAATAATGCGTTATTTTCTGCCCCACATCAATATGAGTCAGCCACAGGTATACTGTATGTCACCTCCATCTCGAAACTCTCTCCCACCTCCCAACCATCCCACCCCTCTTAAGCTGTCAGACATTGGCTTTGAGCTCCCTGGTCATAAAACTAATTCCCACTGGTTATCTATTTTCCATACGGTGCTGAAGCTCCAGTACTTTGGCCACCTCATGCGAAGAGTTGACTCATTAGAAAAGACTCTGATGCTGGGAGGGATAGGGGGCAGGAGGAGAAGGGGACGACCGAGGATGAGATGGCTGGATGGCATCACTGACTCGATGGGCGTGAGTCTGAGTGAACTCTGGGAGTTGGTGATGGACAGGGAGGCCTGGCGTGCTGCGATTCATGGGGTTGCAAAGAGCCGGACACGACAGAGCGACTGAACTGAACTGAATGTGTACGTTTTCAACCTTATTCTCTCAATCTGCCCCTCCCTCTCCTTCCCCCACTGTGTCCACAAGTGTGTTCTCTAGGTCTGCATCTCCAGGCTGCCCTGCAAATAGGTTCATCACTACCATCTTTCTGGGTTCCATATAAATGCATTAATATATGANCAGAGCGACTGAACTGAACTGAATGTGTACGTTTTCAACCTTATTCTCTCAATCTGCCCCTCCCTCTCCTTCCCCCACTGTGTCCACAAGTGTGTTCTCTAGGTCTGCATCTCCAGGCTGCCCTGCAAATAGGTTCATCACTACCATCTTTCTGGGTTCCATATAAATGCATTAATATATGATATTGGCTTTCCTCTTTCTGACTTAATTCACTTTGCATAAAAAACTAGGAATAAAACTACCACAGGAGCCAACAATCTCACTACTGGGCATATATCCTGAGGAAATGGTAATGGAAAATGAAACTTGTACTCATGTTCACTGCAGCACTATTTACAATAGCCAGGACATAGAAGTAACCAAGCTCTATATTTGACTCATGACAGGATCTAAGGTCTCTCTCTGCTGACCACTGCGCTCAGACCAAGACCCTTACTTCCCCAACAGCCCGCAGTAGGAACCGACCTGTATCCTTGAGGTTTGCCATGGATGACAACACGGAGGATGTGTCCAAATGACGTGGTGTGGAACATCCCCACAGCCCCCGAGGTTCTCACCATGACCCCTCGCAAATCTGAAACCCTCCCTTGCCAACCTGAGGCTGCCCCTTTTAAACTGGTCTGTCACTTCCCTGAGATGACCTGGGAAGTGTCTTGTCAAAACACCTGAATCTCCGAGGCCTGAAAACAGGGCTGGCGCTTTACGCGGCCCCGTTTCTTATGTGAGCAGCCCCCATCCTCACTTAGTGTCACAACCATGAATCGTGTTGGGGACTAGGTCCCTTTGTTGAACAGGGTTTATTCCTTTAGAGCAAAGTCCTCAGTTCCCTGATACCACCTCGAGCAAACGACAGGGAGCAACAGTTGGCCAGCTCCACATGGAGCCTCCTAGAGCTGAGTGCAGGGGGAGCCGCTCAGTGTGGCCCCCTTGCAGTGTCAAAGTCTGCTCATCAGCCCTCAGGGCCGTTATCTAGGTGCTAGACCTCCTCCGGGGTAGAATCCGGGCCTACCTGCACAGACCAACGCCTTCGCCTGAGACACTCTAGACCACATTCAGCAGATAGCACTGAGGGGCCCACAAGAGCCCTATCACAGGGGTGGGATGTGGATGGGTCACTTTTATTACTGGGAGGGTTGAGAAGTCCCTTCAGCTCCATTCAGGTCCTCACCTTGGTTCCAGACGAGTCCTGGACACTAAGTCTCCGCCAAACGGTCGCTGTGGCTACCGGTCGAGCTTCTCGCCTTCGAAGCGGAAGTGGAGGGGAGCTGCGTACNTTGAGAAGTCCCTTCAGCTCCATTCAGGTCCTCACCTTGGTTCCAGACGAGTCCTGGACACTAAGTCTCCGCCAAACGGTCGCTGTGGCTACCGGTCGAGCTTCTCGCCTTCGAAGCGGAAGTGGAGGGGAGCTGCGTACGGTCCTACGTGAGGTCGCCCAGGGACGACGGCAGGGGCAGCGTGCTACGGGAACCCTGGTAGCTCAATATTCTTCTGTCCCTGTATTTTCTATCTCAGGGTCCTCCGTGTGCAGTGTATCAGATCCTGAGACTCTTCCATCTATGAACCTGAGTCCTCCAGTCCCCATACAAAGCCCTCGCCTCCCTGAGTCCCTAGTAGGGGGAGTCAGGGCACTGCTCTGAGAATCTCTGCTTGTCAGGAGGGGCGCCACTCTGTGAGCCTCCCTCTTTGAGGGAGAGATCCTCTCATCAGTACTGATGGTCCTCACCTTAAGGCCTGTTATGGTCAACATTACCCACTGTGCCGAACTGGGGTCCGATCTTGCTAGAGGAGGTCTTGCCTTCTCTGAGATCACACTGGTGGAACGAGGGGACCACTTACAAGTAGTGCTTCTGGCTCTCTCAGGGCTAAGAATTTACTGAATTCTATTTGTCTCCCTTGGTTTTGGAGGTCTCCTGTAAATACTTTTTTTTGGACTCTTGTTAAAGCCTGGGTTTTCTCTCTGCAGATCTGTGGCTGTCCCACCAGTCCAGGGTCCTCATTTTTATAAGACTGTCTAGGGAGACTGAGGGGGTGCCTCTCCCTCAAAGACCTGTCTTGGACATCTCAGGGCTGACAGCATTGGGGAATTTGTGGGGCTTCTCTATTGTGGGGTGAGTGCTTCCATTATTCTTGTTCAGATTCTGGTCAGATGCCTGACCAGGCAAGGGACTCTACTCTCTGCTAACTGGAAGCTGCTCCCATTAAATCAAGATACTCCCCTTCTGGGGCCCTCCAACTGGAAGCCAAGATTAGCCACATTGAGCCAGGATTGTTTTGGACTTTTAAGGGTTGATGGCCTGAGCCAGACTTCACAGAAACCACGCTGTTCTGACTGGGTCCTTCCATCATTCCTCATTCAGGGTCCCCACCTTCATATTTACCAAAGACTGGCACTCTTTCTACTTACCTCTTTCTGTTGTTCTTAGGCCAAGGCTGTTAAGTCCCTGAGAAACCTGAAGAATACATGAGGGTGTGCTCAGCCTGTCAGCTCTCTCTGGGGCTAAGTCCGATAGCAGATGGAAACTGTCTAGGTGTGACTTCCCTGTATTCTGGGGTCTTGTTCTTCCACACCCTCTAACATTGAGACCCTCCTCTTGGCTCTTTCCTCTTGGGTTAAAGGCTTTCTGAGAAATGCCTCATTCCTGCAAACATGGAGCAGTTTCCTCACCACAAACCTTGGTCCCTGTCTTAGGAGTGATGTGAGATGGAGAAGCTGAAGCAGAAGGCAGGAGTTCCATACAGGTGGTATTCTGTTACGTGTGGAAAATACACTCATATTTTCCTTCTCTTCACCAGCCAGACTTAGATTCTGATATAAATTCTGTTCTGAGAGATTTATATTTTATGGGGAAGGGACTGTCTAGCATGATTTTTGGAGCCTCTGATCTTTGAGTTCGCTGACATTGCATATGTAGATGATCATTTTGTCACTGAGTCCTAGCTTTCTTTTCTTTATCCATCCCTGTCATTTATTTTGGTACTCACATTGCTCTGGGAAAGTATTCCAATCCAGTAGTATAGGCACAGATTTTAATTGCCTGAGTTGCATTTTTAGGAAGAAAAGAAAACTGAATATAAGAAACACAAAGTGGGCCTCAGACTGGAAGAACTGGAGTAATGTGGGCTCTTGACTGGGCCCTTGACTAATCCCGACCTGGATCAAGTTTCAAATCTGTCCCTTAACAGCCACGTGAATTAGGGCACATGACAACTCTGTGAGCACCAGGCTCTGCATCTGTGAAGTGAGTTTGACAAAAGCTCTGACTTATAGAACTGGTGGGATGTAGTTAACATGTGTTAAGTATCTGTCAGACTGACTGGCCTGTGTTGAGACTTCAACATGGCATTTATTACTGTGATTAATTTGGACCCTGATGATATAATTCAGTCTGTTTTTTTTTTTTTAAACACCAGCAGAAGCCAGAAAATATGCAACATCCTAGAACCAGGAAAATCCAGGGGCTTCCCTGGTAGTCCAGTGACGAAGACTCCATGGTCCCAATGCAGGGGACCTGGGTTCAAACCCTGGTCAGGGAACTGGATCCTGCATACCACAACTAAGAGTTTGCGTGCTAAAACTAAAGATACTGCATGGTGCAACGAAGACTGAAGATCCCACATGCCACAAGTAAGATCTGGCACAGTCAAATAAATTATAAATGAATGTTTTTAAAAATAAATAAAATCCAATCACTCAAAATGCTAATTAGCAAGAAACACTACGTAATATTTCCCTATCACATAATAAATTATTCAATGTGGGTATAAGATACACATCCCCAGTTGGATGCAACACAAATCCTCTAAATCTGTGTTAAGGATCACCAGCTTCCCTCCCTATGAAAGGTCCTTCCATCTAATCTACCCTCGTCTTCATTAATTTAATCATCACCTAAAACCTGGAACATACAGGGTTTGGCAAATTACACACAATAACTAATTTAAATGCCAGTCTGATGTTGAGGTCTCTGACCCTCCCCGCCCAGTGCAAAGCTGCCCAGTGGCTTCTTACCATCCTGCCTCGAAGGGGAATCACACTTATTTCTCAGAGACTTCCTGGAAACGATGTGAATGAAACATCTAATCTGCATACTGTGTTCACCTGATCTGGTACAAGAGCACAAGACACGTCCCATCCCTCCCACTGTGATACACTCTTGAATATTAGGCTCAGAACAGTCACCAGGGAGTTGATCTTATGCATGCATGCCCTTTACATAACTTAGCCTCACATCTCAGGTGAGGTCCAGTTTTCTGAGAAGGACACAGGAGTTGTCCACTCCCTTCACATCCACCCCAAAGACCAGCTCCATATGCTCAGAGGCTCTCCTAGGGATCCCAGGAAGTGAAGTGCTCCTTATCATTTTCTCTGACGTTCACCATGTCTGAATTTGTGAGGGGCTCTTCCATTTGATAACTGAGCCCAGGAAAATCACCAAACAAACCACTTTCTAGTCAAAAGTGTGTCCGGGTAACTTCTCAGTGTCTGGCAAAGCTGCGTGGTCTCTGGCTACATGGTTCTCTTTGTTTCTCTGCTTGGCCACTGGAACCCTCAGCTGACATGCTTGATGAGGTGCCTGTGAACACTCCTGATGCTGAGTCTTTGGCCTCCTTGTGGGCCTGAAAGCACTGTTCTCATGTGCTGCACCACTGGTTCTCATACTGAGGCATGATGGCTCTTGTCGGTACCAGTAAGCAAGAGTGTGGGTAGGAGGCATGGCAATGGGCCACCACAGGCTAAGGAAGAGGGGGAAAGTGGAAGTGGTGCCAGCTGGCAAACTCGACTTTGCTTGCTCTGATGATGGCCAACTCCACCATACTTTTTCTAAGTGTGGTATTCCAGGGCCTCGTGGGTCTCCTGGCCTGATTGTCTCATAAGCACTAGAAGAAACTGAGAAGGCATTACAGAGCTCCACCAGCCAACCCAATTGGAGACTTCTCAGGGCTCACAGTGGGTTTCCCTGAAAGCTCAGATGGTAAAGAATCTGTCTGCAATGAAGGAGACCCAGGTTTAATCCCTGGGTTGGGAATATGCCCTGGACAAGGGAATGGCAGCCCACTTCAGTATTCTTGCCTGGAGAATTCCATGGACAGAGGAGCCTGATGGGCTACAGTCCATGGGGGCACAAAAAATTGGACACGACTGAGCAACTAACTCTTTCTTTCACTTTCAGGGCTCACAGTAGGGTGGGCAGAATTGGGCTCTGTTAAGTGCACCTGTATTATGTAGGTGGTCCCCTCAGTCCTCACTCAGGGTCCTCCCTGTGACTCCTAGCAGTTACTGGGATATTCACTGTACTGACCCGAGGCCATCTCCCTTCAGACCAAGGCTTTCATCTTTCTGAAACTCCGAGGAAGTGAGGGAGGCACCTCATATGGTCACCTCCATCTGGATCCTCCCAAGGCCTTGACTCTGGGGGAACACCCTCTCTTTGGGGGTAGGCAATGGCACTCCACTCCAATACTCTTGCCTGGAAAACCCAATGGATGGAGGAGTCTGGTAGGCTGTAGCCCATGGGGTCAGGAAGAGTCAAACACGACCGAGCGACTTCACTTTCACTTTTCACTTTCATGCACTAGAGAAGGAAACGGAAATCCACTCCAGTGTTCTTGCCTGGAGAATCCCAGGGATGGTGGAGCCTGGTGGGCTGCCGCCTATGGGATCTCACTGAGTCGGACATGACTGAAGCGACTTAGCAGCAGCAGCAGCAGCAGTCCCTTCACTGCTCATACTGGTTGCTCACCCTGACTCCTGACAGGGTATGGAATTCCTCCCTCTGCCTAACAGAGTCATCCCCTCAGACCTCACTTCCTTCAGTTGTCTGAGGAGAAAATAACACGGGACAAAGAAATATAGGACCTGGTTTTTCATTAACAGGATGCCTAGCAAATTGACCTGTGGGGGAAGTGAGGGTCCTTAGCTTGAAATTCTGTCTGGGCCTCCCAGGTCTCACAGCAGGGCTGGAGCAGACGTCTGAACTTCCTTCTTTCTGGAGCTATATTATTCTCAGTTCATATGGGAGGTATTTGGAGAAATCATGGTATGTGGTGAAAAGCAGGTTTGAGGATGTACCAGGGACCTATTGGGGAGGGAATGACAGCAATGATGGGTGGAACATCATACTGTGCCAGCCTGTCTTGGTGAGATATTGTTATAGGGAATGAAATGCACCCCCTAAACAGTGCTGGAATGGTGCTGACATCAATATTTTCAAAAACAGGGCCTATGAAATAGTATCAGGTGCTATTCATAAAACAGGCAAATCGTTTAAACAATGTTAAGTTCTAGTTTTGTTTTCACTGCAAGACTTCCCTAATCTCTCAGTATGCCAGTACGTACTGAGAAACTCCAAGAAGGATAACATAGCGTGACGAGTTTTCTTAACATATTTGACTATCAAAACATGTCCTCCTGCCATTTTTTTTTTCCACACTGATTCTCAGGACTTTGGCACTGAACATTTTGGAGGTGCTATCTGCAATGTTCCTGGCAGATCTTCAGCTTTTGTTTTTCTGCTATTTTCAGTGACAATGTAGTGGCTCTTGGATGGGGCAAGAAATACAAGCCAGGGACATTTTCAAAACAAAATAGCTGCTTTAGTGCCAATAAAGATGATATCTAAGACACAAGGAGCTTAATAAGTGACATGAATTATTAACTCTCTGTATTTTCCAGAATTTAAAACCACATCTAAAACTTGCTTGACATATTTGATCACTGAAAGACATACTCTAAGGGTCATATGTTAACTATGCTCAGTCGTTCAGTTGTGTCCGACTCTTTGCAACTCCATTGATTATAGCCCACTAGGCTCTGTCCATAGGATTTCCCAGGCAAGAATATTGGAGTGGGAATATTTCCTCCTCCAGGGGATCTTCCTAACCCAGGAATCAAACCTTTGTCTCTTGCATTGGCAGGCAGGCCACTGAACCACCTGGGAAGCCCACGTTAACTATAGGTGATCCCAAATTCACCAAAGAACAATACTATATTATGGCTACTCAAAGGAGAGTAGATGCATAATTTGTAAGCACCCAAAGCTCTAAGGGGGATAATATACTTGAGTCAGCCGTTGTAGGGGACCTACTCAAAAAAGGTGTGAATCCAGGGTAGGCGCTCAGGCTCAGTGGATAATGGGAATGTTTGGAAACCACAAGAGAGAAATTCCATGTTAGGGACCAGTTTTGTACAGTGGAAGTGGCAATGAAATGTGGCAATAGGATGTTACACGAATGTCTGTGACTCATCCAAGTGGTACAGTGTACTGTGTCCTTCAAAAGACCTGATTCTGGACTTCTCCAGATGTTAGGGTTGAAGTTACTGGTATCCTCTCTGCTATTCTTACAATGACCAGTTCAGAAACTGGAGCAGGCCAAGTTCCTGCAGAAGACACACATTGTAGATCTGGGAAAGGCAAAGGCAGAGAGCAGAGACAGAGTTTCAGAGCCATGACCCAGAGATGCCTGTAGAAGTGGAGAGTACAGCTGAAAGTGCATATCCACTTTTCTTTTTACAGTTCCAATACATTTAAAAACGAACGTAGTTTCCCAGGCAAAGCTATAACACAAACCCAGTCTTTAGCTTGTGATCTGGACTTAGGCTAGCGTAATTAGAAATGCATTGATTTGATCAAGTTACTTTCTTAAATGCTGCATTTCAAAGGATTTCAAACAAAAGAGAAACAAGGTAGGGGTTCAAGATATCTGACATTAAAAAAACCCAGCATATGAGTAACATATTTAGAGCTATGTTAATGCATCTCCTGGGTAATTTTAGTATTCATTAGCATCTTCTTTCAGTGGAACAAAACTCATGCCTGTCGTTAATATATTGTTTTAGTCATGTACTAGCTAATTAACAAAGATATTAAATATAACCATTTCTGAAATCTATGCCTCTGGCATATATTTTAGCAAAGCCTCTTCAATAGGATTTTAGTATTTTAATATTTCCCCCTATGACATCAGATGTGTATAAGAGACAGCTCCAAGAAGGATAACATAGCGTGACGAGTTTTCTTAACATATTTGACTATCAAAACATGTCCTCCTGCCATTTTTTTTTTCCACACTGATTCTCAGGACTTTGGCACTGAACATTTTGGAGGTGCTATCTGCAATGTTCCTGGCAGATCTTCAGCTTTTGTTTTTCTGCTATTTTCAGTGACAATGTAGTGGNTCTGGATATATATATATATGTATGATTTTATAATATTATAAAATCATTCATCAGTGAACTGAAACAAGGCTTTGTGACTTTACTAAAGTTCTCTTCATTTGAAAGCACATCTTTAGGTATCCACTGATACTGGGAGACAGCTTCAAGTTTTATAATTATGTGCTACCATATACCATTTTTTCCTTATAGAGCAAGCAACCCAGATCAAAATAAAAACATTTCCATCAATGTTTAAGTGGATTATCAGTTTTCCAAAATCCCGGTTTAGTTTTAGAAAAATCATTCTTACGTTTCTGCTGATTTTTCCATCTCATTATAAAAATCTATCCCAGAATATTAATGTTTCAATTGATCATTAATAGAGAGGGAGGGAAATAGGGAACAGCACAAAGGAAAACAGCAATATAATCTCCACTACTCAGAGGCATCAGCTGTCATCAAACTATTCTTTCTATCTGTTATCAGGCAGTTTTGAAAGACTCTGAAAAAATCTCAGCCTGGCATACACAAACCACCTAGTGAACAATGGTAGAATTCTACCACCTAGTTAGTTCCTTTCAGTTTGCAGATGGCTAAAGAAACTCAGCCCCCAGAAAAAGATTGCTGCACTTCAAATTATTCCTCCCTATTTTTTGTCATCCAATGACTATGACTGCTTTGATTATGGCAGGGTTTTCCTTAAGCTATTGACAACGATTTTTCTTTGAAAAGAATAATCCTACAAAGAATAGCTTGAAAATTGCGTATGCTATTCAGAGAGCAACAATAAAGGGAAACAAAAATCCACTATCAGGATTTGAACTTCAGGCTTTGTCAGTGATGGATGTGAGGAATGTAATATAGAATGCAGAATGTAATTTTTCTTCAGACTTTAATATCTACTAAACACTCAATGACCAAGGGGCCTGTATTTGTTAGATTTATTTAATGAGTTGGATTGAATGTGACATTTGTGACTGAAAGCAAGAGGTCTAGATCAGATGTCTGTAAGTTCTGGATTTTATCAAATGTGCATTCAAGTCCAAATTGATAGAACAAAGACTTCCCTGGCTTTCAGCTTTTTGCTGAAGATGAACACATAGGTAAGCTATTTAAAGAACAAAATGTAGTCCACATGAAGAGTAATGACAAAAAACACTAAGTAGTCAATATCTAGAACAATATCAAATGATCATTGAAGGATACAAAGATACTGTTTTTTTAGTCGCTCAGTTGTGTCTAATTCTTTTGTGACCTCATGGACTGTAATCTGCCAGGCTCCTCTGTCCATGGGATTCTCCAGGCAAGAATACTGGAGTGGGTTGCCATTTCCTCCTCCAGGAGATCTTCCCAACCCAGGGATTGAACCCACATCTCCTGCATTGGCAGGTGGATTCTTTACTGTTGAGCCACCAATAAAAATAAATAGGTGTTGAAATTAAAGCAGCACTGTTTTAATTAGGGCTCTGTTTAAATTAAAGGAAGTTTTGTTGAATTCAGAGTCTATTTACATGCCTAGAATGCATAGTCATGCTGCAGAGACTCATACAAATGATGTAGGGAAAGCAGAGTTTGTGTGCTGGAGCAAGTGGGATGGCAAGTGGGAACACTGGAAGTAAACAAAACGACCAGACACTGGGGGAGTGGTGAGTTCTTTCCAGTCTCTCAGCATTAGTTGAGGAAAAGCAGTGGCAACAGAAATTGCGAGTTCCTAAAAAGAATGGGTTCCATTTCTGCCTTAATCAAAATCACTTGGGAAGTTGATTCAGAATACACATTTCGAGGCCCACTATAACCACTGAATCAGGAGCAACCTTGGAATCTGGATTTTAAAATAAGTCTCAAATGAATCTGAGGAGAAGCTAAACTATTACCCACATTGATGTCCTGTCTCTTATACACATCTTCTAAAACTTGCTTGACATATTTGATCACTGAAAGACATACTCTAAGGGTCATATGTTAACTATGCTCAGTCGTTCAGTTGTGTCCGACTCTTTGCAACTCCATTGATTATAGCCCACTAGGCTCTGTCCATAGGATTTCCCAGGCAAGAATATTGGAGTGGGAATATTTCCTCCTCCAGGGGATCTTCCTNTTACCCACATTGATGTCTTGTTAGCACTTCATTTATTTTTAAATTTTGTTTATTTATTTTTATTTTTTTTATTTATTTTATTATTTATTTATTTTTTAATTTAATTTTTAACTTTAAAATATTGTATTGGTTTCGCCATACATCAACATGAATCCACTACAGGTGTACATGTAATTGGAGGCTAGTTACTTTACAATACTGTGGTGGTTTTTGCCATACATTCACATGAATCAGCCCTGGGTGCACATGTCCCACTTCCCTCCCTATCGCATTCCTCAGGGTCATCCTGGCGCAGCAGCCCTGAGGACCTGCCTCATGCATCAAACCTGGACTGGTGATCTAGTTCACACACGATAATATACATGTTTCAGTGAAGTGTTAAACTTTTAGAGGTTAAGGCTTTCCCAGAAGATAAGGTGTTTTTCACTTAAATTCAAACATAATAATTGGAAGTCCATAGCTATCGTGGAACTTTTATGAACATTTTTGGTGATCATTTTCAACTGCTGAGTTTTCCTTCAGTAATGAATATTTTCTAGCTAGCTGTGGACATTTATTAAAATACAAGCCTCAAACTGTCCAAATTGTGACAGGATGAATAAAATGAGAATGGCTCAAAATGTTACTTGAAACCCTCCTAGGGCACTATTAATATTTAGAATTTTTGATAGGTAAGAATAAAAACAGGTTTTAGGTCATACAAAATATTCTTTCTCCATTCCTTTTTAAGACTTCTCCATATATTTATTTATGCAGCCTTCAATGGACATGAGTTTGAGCAAACTCTGGGAGATAGTGAAGGACAGGGAGGCCTGGTGTGCTGTAGTCCTTGGAATCACAAAAAGTTGGGCACAACTTAACACCTGAACAACAACAACAACAAAACTATTAACCCCTTTTTACTTTTACCTTTATAATTTTCTTTATACCCTCACAGAGCTGAAAGTAGTGTCTGTAGTTCATGTGTATAGGTTACATTTCAGTTGTTATTTAATTGTTCATGCATTTTTCCCTCAAATAAATTTCCAGAAGGAGGAACATAAATCTACTTTTTTTATCCAAAATATTTAAAGTTAATATTTTAAGTGTAGTACACACTCAAAATGACTTACTGAATGAGTTTTTTAAAACACTGAGTTTTCTCAGTTGAGAAAAGTATATATACATGTGTTATTCAATATATTAACCATTAGTCACATGTGACTATTTAAATTTAAATGAATGAAAATTAAATAAAATTTTAAATTCAGTTCTTTACCTGCACTATCCATGTTTGAAGTATTCAGTAGTTACAAGTGAAAGTCACCCAGTCATGTCTCTTTGCGAACCCATGGACTATACAATCCATGGAATTCTCCAAGCCAGAATACTGGAGCAGGTAGCCTTTCCCTTCTTCAGGGGATCCTCCCAACCCAGGGATCGAACCCAGGTCTCCTGCATTGCAGGCGGATTCTTTACCGGCTGAGCCAAAAGGGAAGCCCAGAATACTGGAGTGGGTAGCCCATCCCTTCTCCAGGGGCAGTAGTTATACAGGACTCTCATATTGGACAGTACAGATATAGAACATGTCCATTTATGTAGAAAATGCTGACTTGCATGAATTGTTGTTTCCCCTTTCCCCTCCCCACTTCCTTCCTTTCTCCCTCTCGTTCCTCTGTCTCTGATAAAGAAGCATTTCATTGCTCTAAATATTCTCTATGCTCCAACTATTCATCCTTTCCCCTTTCTTCAACACCAGGCAACCACTGATTTATCTATTGTTTCCATAGTTTTGTCTTTTCCAGAATGTCATATAGTTGTAATTAGATAGTATGTAGCCTTTTCAGATTGGTTTCTTCTTTTTTAATTAAAACCAATTTTTTTTTTTTTTGCCCCACCACACAGCATGTGGGATCTCAGTTCCCTGACCAGGGATCAAACCCAGGCCACATGCAGTGGAAGTACAGAGTCTTGACCACTGGACCACTGGGGAATTCTTTCAGATTGGCTTCTTTCAGGTGACACTATACTTGTAAGTTTCCACCATGTTTTTTCATGGCTTCATACCTCATTTCTTATTATCACAGAATAATATTCTATTGCATGA
This sequence comes from Neotragus moschatus, assembly GCA_006410615.1. Lineage (NCBI taxonomy): Eukaryota > Metazoa > Chordata > Mammalia > Artiodactyla > Bovidae > Neotragus > Neotragus moschatus. The sequence goes on along the minus strand of SJYA01003638.1, from coordinate 158,227 downwards.
CTGCATCACAATTTGTTTTTCCATTCACTGAACTGAAAAACATACTGGTTGCCTCCAAT